>JABSTQ010009165.1:600000-884320 GCA_013358835.2 Ixodes persulcatus | reverse complement strand
GAGTGTTGTGCGTGAAAGTAGACGCGCCTACTTTTTTTAGAGTGTAGACTGCGTTTTTTGGTCTAAAAATATGCTTTGGCATCGTCATTCTCTGAGCTGCCTCCGTAAGTTGCGGTGATTGGCTCTCCGAGTGTTGTGCGTGAAAGTAGACGCGCCTACTTTTTTAGAGTGTAGACTGCGTTTTTTGGTCTAAAATATGCTTTGGCATCGTCATTCTCTGAGTTGCCTCCGTAAGTTGCGGTGATTGGCTCTCCGAGTGTTGTGCGTGAAAGTAGACGCGCCTACTTTTTTTAGAGTGTAGACTGCGTTTTTTGGTCTAAAAATATGCTTTGGCATCGTCATTCTCTGAGTTGCCTCCGTAAGTTGCGGTGATTGGCTCTCCGAGTGTTGTGCGGAAAAGTAGACGCGCCTACTTTTTTTAGAGTGTAGACTGCGTTTTTTGGTCTAAAAATATGCTTTGGCATCGTCAGTTCTCTGAGCTTGCCTCCGTAAGTTGCGGTGATTGGCTCTCCGAGTGTTGTGCGGAAAAGTAGACGCGCCTCCTTTTTTAAGAGTGTAGACTGCGTTTTTTGGTCTAAATATATGCTTTGGCATCGTCATTCTCTGAGTTGCCTCCGTAAGTTGCGGTGATTGGCTCTCCGAGTGTTGTACGTGAAAGTAGACGCGCCTACTTTTTTTTGAAGTGTAGACTGCGTTTTTTGGTCTAAAAATATGCTTTGGCATCGTCATTCTCTGAGCTGCCTCCGTAAGTTGCGGTGATTGGCTCTCCGAGTGTTGTGCGGAAAAGTAGATGCACGGGCTCTTTTTCGAGTGTACATCGTATTCAGCTTGAGTCCAGGCGCAGCCGACGCTCCGAGCTAATGGGACCAATCAAGCAGCATCGAAAGCTCGTGCCTTTTGTGCTTACGATTAGTTCAGCAATGATAGAACAGAAACATGACGGTGCACTTTTGACGCTGTCTGAATGGTCCCATCAGCCTTGGCTGCGTCTGCACTTAAAGGGGCACAAAAGGGGATTCTGCGATCGTCTGTACGTTTTTCTCATAAGTGATTCTACGGGCCCTAGCCATCCTCAAAATTCAGAAATTACAACAAGCGATGTTTATTCTCATATTAAAAACGTTATGAAAGGTCGGGAGACACCACTTTGTGAGTGGATTTTTCCGCTAAGGTAAGGCGGGGCGTGTAGCTCAGCAGCGGTGTCAGTGCGGTGACGATGGGCGCTCGTCGCCCAATCGCAAGCCTCCTTTCAATCGCAAGCGATTGACCGACGCTGGCGATTGGCCGACGAGCGCCCATCGTCACCACGCTGACACCGCTTTTGGGGTATGCCCTGCCTTTCCTGAGTGGAACAATTAGCTCGGAAAGAGGTGTTGCCCGACCTTTCATCACATTGTTTATAGACAAATTGGCGTCTCGCAATTGTAATTTTTTTTTTAATATTTTTAGGGTGCTTAGGGCTTGTAGAATCAGTTATGACCAAGAACAGACGATCGCAGAGTCTTCTTTAGTAACCCTTTAAGGTGAAACAAAGTATAGGCTGGTCGAAGGTAGCTGTGCATCCTCAGTCATTTTCATTCCAAGTTTCTATTTATTTTTTTATTTATTCATTTTATACCCTTCGTGTCCGGAAGCGTTAAAGAAGGGAGGGGCAAGAACAACAACAGAATATAGAGTATAAGAAAGTCAAGTACAAAAATGCAGTAAAACATGGGTGCTGATGGATTAGCAAATATTATTGGTTATCGTAATTCTAAACGAGTCGATTGATGATATGTACACTAAAGATGCGGGAAGGCGATTCCATTAGGACGACTTTTGGGGACAATACAGTCGAGGTGGTCATTGGTGCGAAAGCGATGAATTCTGACCTTGAATCGATGATCAGAGCAACGGGAAGTATACGGAGGACTAAGAAGAAACTTATCGTTTAGTGTAGGGTTAGAGTAATACATTCTGAGAAAAAGACATAGTAATTTGGCGACACAACAAAAAAGGGGAAGAGATAGGTTAGCTCTCATGGACGACACCCTGGCTGTACGATGATAATCAGAAAAAATAAAACGCGCACCGCAATTTCGGACAGCCTGGAGGTTAGACGGGAGCGTAGAGTGACTGGGATCCCAGACCAACACTAACTTCAATACTCTTTTCCTTTCAGTTTTAGTCGGCACGACTTTTCCCGGCAAAACATTTCACGCCACTCCGAAAGCCCGCGGGGGCGGTTTAATTCACATTTATTTCAAGCCTCTTCGTGCTTTTTCGGAGCGCAAAACCGGCATTTTATGATCAAAGCCATGGGGTATGCACGGCAGCCATTTAGGCGCTGCATCATTTGTACATAACGTAAAAATCCCTATCTGGCATAAAAAAAACTTCCGCTGCGCTTGGCAGAGCGCCACAGTGAGCAGCACTGTACCTTTGCTTACCGATGGTGAACGTTTGACTGCAGTTGTCCGGCTGGCGTATTTTGAAATCCTACCCATTACAGGGGGGAAAAAACAAAAACAAACAAAACAAAAGCATGTCGACTCCTATTGGTCCATGTGACTATGACGTCATTGGCTGTTCCCTTTAGCGGCAGCAGCCCCTTTTTATTTTTGTTTTGCTTTAATTACAAATTCGCTGTAATAGGCACTTGCGCGGGGTGAAATAATGGTTAAAATAGTTCGCAATGCTTTTATTAGGAACAAAAGTCGTTGCGCTAGCAATAAATAACGTCCAAAGATGCGATTGGACGACCGAGACGACGCGGACGGACGTGTTTACGCTGTTGTGCGCGCGAGGTTCATTCGGATATCTCACGCTTCCAAAGCTTTTGTGGTTTCTTCATGTCATTGTTCATTTATAGTCTCGAGCATCTCCGCGCTATGAAACACGCCGTACTCAAGAATGCCAGTGTCAGTTTGATGGAGGCGATACTGTTTGCATTGTCCGCCGAGCTAGTGAAGACTTTAAGCCTTGCTGGAGAAAAGACGATAGACTCGTTTGCATTTATAACATGAAATGTCGTGTTCGAAAGGTACAATGCCAGACCAGCTTAACCAGTCCCACAGAAACAGTTGTTTAGACTGGTGCTCGGCCGCGAGTAGAGCACATCCGAGAAACTGCCTACGATAGCACCCAACTTTGCTCAACTCCGAGACATGTCGGAAGGGTTCCGCACCGCGGGATACTGCAACGCCGAATTTTACTGGCAGGAGTACCGCGGAGTCGCACAGGCCTGCTTGCGAAGGACCTAAACACGGTTATATGCGAAATATAAGATAGTCACACTTTAGCGACACTTATCAAAGCTTTGGCATGCTCTTGTAAAGTATCATAAAATCTGCAACTTCAAAATTTGTTTCTAGAATACTGCGGGTTGACTGCATACCTCCTGAAACAGTGCAACGTCGTCTGAATATTTCAACCTACCTAGGCCTTCACAGGCATGAAGCAGTCTTTCAACACGAGCAATGGAGTTGGCTAGACCGTTGTAGGATTAAAAAAAAGTATATTTAGAAAACGGTAAAAATATACACAAATGTGCAAATTAACTTGAACCCTGCTCAGTTTGTGTGCACTTGATTTTCCGGCTTTCGTCACCGGTCTTGTCACCGTCCCGAAGCTCCGGCGAACCAGCTGTTCACCTGCTTGGTCGTCGAATCCAGGCGCTCTAACAGTGGCACCTGGATTCAACCTCTTGCGGGCACCGACCAATCTTAAAATGGCCATGCCTCGGGCACCTACCAGAAGTGAAGATAGTTGGGAGGGTTCCTTCAAATCACTGCCAAGAGTTGCGCTTACCGGTGAATTATCATTCCAGCTTCTCGTCTTCAGGTGCCCTGGGTTGCCGCCGAGAATTTCCGCAAGGGCCTCGGGTCATTACAGAGCTTGTCCGGTTGTCGCTGAAACACTCATCTGGATGATCGTCGGGGTCGACTTGCACGGGACACGCCAGACTCCGTTGTTCAACCCTTGCCACTAGCTGCTCGCTCCCGGTTCGTTCACCCCTCCTCTTCGTGGCCGGATCCCCTTCACCGGAATTTAGTTGCACTAAATTTCTCATGCGGCATGTTATGCAATCTGTACACAGTTTCCCAGTCACATCACTTTGTAGCCCTAAAATAATTGTGTAGTGTGTGTGTGTTTAGGCAGCCAGAAGTTAGTCAGCCTCAGTGGGCATCAGGTGTCTCAGCTGTAGGTGAGAAATGCAGCCAGGGCAGTACCCCTGCTAGCATAGGGTTTTTAACCTGCATTATATCCCAACAAACACAATACATTTTCCTGCACAACTATATGGTAGAGCCAACAAACTCCCCATTTTAACTATGTCATTAATTAACTGGAAACTTCAACCAGTATATTTTTCAGTATAGATGAAACATGCAATCTTTCCTATCTACCAAGGCTTTCCTCCTACCGTTTTGCTGCTCGGGGCACATACAGCAAAAGCTTCAGCCACACAGCAGTTTTAGCTTGTCTTAATAATAATTGGGGTTGTGTGGATATTTATTTATACAGCGTGTAGTTGGTCAGCCATTTCAAAGTTGCGACGAGTCACTCGCTGTAGATGAGCAATTTAGCCAGTGCAGTACAAGCGCTAGCCTGGTGATTTAACGTGCACCATGCAGTAGTGATATACGACCGTACGCCGGAACGATGCTCATCCAGATCGAAACGAGCAGGGGCGGAGATTGAGCGATTGTGCAACCGTCGTGATTCCAACCATTCAATACCGAGAAGATACCTATACTGGTGCGAATTTGCGAACCATTTGGCTGGAGGCAATCGGGCTTCCGGCTCGTATCAAGTTCGCCCAGGTATGTTCCCGTCATTTTGATTCAAAAGGCAAGTAGCTCTAAAGTTGGGCAGTGCACCTGGCCTGCCAAAGCGACTATGCTTCGAACAAGTTTTCATTTTTCGTCATGACGCCCACTCACCATGCTCGCGGATGGAATGGGAAAAAATAACATAAAAAAAGGAAATTACTGGATATTTATTTTGTTCCTCTATTTAGTTATCTAGGTCGCTTGTTACCGCACATCGACAGATGCTGAAAGACGCTTGTATTGGACCGTCGTTCGCGCATGATGGAACGCTTGAACACCGCTTTCATGGTCAAGTCTCGCCAGCATTGTAGA
The DNA here is from genome assembly GCA_013358835.2 of Ixodes persulcatus. Taxonomy (NCBI): domain Eukaryota; kingdom Metazoa; phylum Arthropoda; class Arachnida; order Ixodida; family Ixodidae; genus Ixodes; species Ixodes persulcatus. The sequence goes on along the minus strand of JABSTQ010009165.1, from coordinate 879,194 downwards.
ATTTTTTTAGATGGGGGCGGAATAGCAGATGGACGAAGGCGAAAACGGAAGCCGATGCGCAGCTTTCATGTCCGCGTCTTATAGGCATTGCAGACGACGAACGATGGTGGTGAAATAGCGGACGATGCCAGAGACTCCAGTGCGTCTGCCCGCACGTCTAGCAGGCGGTGTCATACTCCAGACTAGACGCTCCGGATGTAGCGAAAGGAAGACACTAGACTTCCGAGCGTGTTCGGCCGAGCAGCCATGCCAATCCTGTAGTAATGGGCGGGGCTTAGAGTGGGCCGTCAGCTCTACCTAAATTGCGTCTGACGGCGTAAATATTGCGCGAGAAAAAAAAAAGAAGATTTTCCCGGATAATTAGGAAAAAAAAATGCCTATCCTAAATAAGCATAAAACTGTTGGTTTTTTTGTTATTGCAGTGTCCTTTTAAAGGGGCACTCCGGCGTTCTCTTCCTGGTCTCCGGTTTGCCTCAAAATTGTTCAAGTACACCGACAAACGCCGCTGAACTAGAAACATAAATATTATACAAAAAAACTTGTTATTTTTTTTTAAGAAATTATTCAATTTTTAATTTTAGTCATCACCGTCTTTTTCAATCTGAAAATTTCTGCTAGCAACCATGAGAAAAGTGACACCAGCAGAAAGCAGGGGCTCACTCTTTGGCCAGCAGAGTTCGTTCCCAACTATATACAAGAAGTTTAATGGTGTCAAAGGAATGCCCATGGGCAGTGCTTCAAGTCTCCCGTAACTTGAGGGGGTCCCTACAAGAAGGTAGAGGGGGGGGGGGGGGGGGTGTTCTGACGAGATGTACTAGACGCACATAAAATAAAGTCCACTGCTGACTGTGCCCACACTGTACCTGCAACCCTCGAATTGTTAATCCCCAAAAGTCACATCCCTGAGAACAAGCTATTTTATTACAAGATATGATTTTGATTTCACTAAGGCTGGGGATGTAGAGGGGGGTCTCAGACCATCCGTTAAAATCGGGGGGGGGGGGGGGGGGGTCCGAGACTCCCCAGACTTTAAGCCCTGCCCATGGGAAGCTCGTTCCAGCACCCGCGCAGCACCAAGAAAGAAATGCGTGGCATACTCTGTTTTCTAGACTGTCTGCTCGACCTGTCAAGGCCGGACTGGACGCGCGCTCGCTGTATGATGGCCTCTTCAGTGAAGCGTGACAGCACCTAGGGTTCCAATGCGGCACTGGCACATACTTTTAATGAAAAAACAGTGTGTGCGCAGGCGAGCTGGTGGATGTTTATCATGATGTAGAAAACCCGAGACTGTAGAAAAAGCAGGGAAACTTGGTCGAAGAAGAAAGACAGGGGAAGAACGTCTCAAACTCAGCTACTGCGTTTATTTCCTCAATGTCTTATATACCCACAACCTAACCACCGACCACCGACGTCACAAGGTCAACCTTTGTTATCTATACAATCCTAAACACACTGGTCTTCACCTCAACCGTAAACGGTGACCTCAATCCCAAACTGAAAGCTTAGGACCTTGAACAAAACAAACACACGGACCCCCACCCTTTCCAGCCGGAGTCTGGAAAGGCTGTACTTTATCTAAACGATAACTGATATGACTTCCAACTGAACCCATGCCCGCAAAATGACTCATTGCACGTTCACTTACAACTATTACAACAGAAACAAAAAAAACTTTAACTTTAAGAAACTTCTTGGAACTACTTCCGAGTTGCATCGAAGCATGGCTGATACAATTACCAATGGATTTGATATGAACTGTCTCTTTTATGAGCCTCTTAGTGTTGTTGCGCTCTCTGTGAAAAATGCATACTTTTACGCATAATTCCCTGCAAGCGCCACCGGGCGGCCGGGAGCTTCGCTCCCAACGTGGCTGTTGGAGGTGTCTCTACTATACTCCAGGAGAGCTTTCTGAGGATATGCAGTCAAATGTACGGAAGCGCGTGCTTATGAGCCGTTTGGCGTGTTCGCAATCCTCTTGGGGAGCCAACGCATCTGTAATTTCGCTTTCTGCTTTTCGGTTCAAATGCCGACTGCTTCATAACGGATTCTCTTCAAGCTTTCTTGGGGGCAGGGATTGGATCGTTCGAAGATCCGTGAAACACCGTGAGCACGGCTGCAGGGTCGAGTTTCTTTGTGCGGTATATCAGTACTCAATCCTTCCGGTTAAAAGTGCCTGCTCCACACAACCGCCAATGGAGATTTATCGTTCTCAGCATGGTTCTTCCTTGGTATTCTTTTCTTCCCCGCCGAGCTTAGCGATTCATCACTTGTCGAACTGGTGCAGAGGCACGCAAGAAGTCTTCCCAGATTCCGACTCGCAATTTGGTACGCAACATTAAACAAATGAGCGACGCGAAAAAGGACCCGTGGAGAAGCAGACTAGAACAGGGAAAATAGTTAAGTCGCACCACCCCCACGTAGAAGGATGCGGATACTTTCGTCTGCTACGGAACAGGCCGTGCTAAATATCGCAAATTGCCCCGCAATTGTGTTGCTACGTGAAACGTATAGCAACACATGTTGAATTAACCTGAGACTGGGGTAGAGAAGAAACATCAAAACGTAGAAGGGACAGAAAAATAGACAGGACGACGTCTTTTTCTGTCCCTTCTACGTTTTGATGTTTCTTCTCTACCCCAGTCTCAGGTTAATTCAACATGGTTAATATTCACCAGCTCGCCTGCACCCTTACGATTTTTTGTATAGCAACACAACACAACGCTGATGGACAAGCAGTCGGATCGTCGTGAACAGGATGCGCGGTGAGACGACCATTTCGCTAATTTCCTTTAGTGGTGGCAAGTGGGCTGTGGTGAATACTTGAAGCCTCCGCGAGAGGCGAGGAATCTTATCTCGCTTGAGCGTCGATTTTCATGTCCGAGCAGAGGACGAAGCTTGTCACGTGGTCACCGGGGAATTCCTGAGCACGCATGTTGTTGAATCCTGGAAATCAACACGTCCGATTAAACAACGGTCGGTCAGAGACGATACGCGGAAACGCCAAACTTATCGTTTGTCACGTGCTTCTTGGAGTACTCCCTGGTCCAAGTCGAATCAAAGACCCCACCGAGGGTCACGTGCTTATGGGGTGCTGTGACGTCACGGGTCTCTGAAGCAGCTCGTTGCGCCGCAGGCCGAGCTTGGTGAGCTTGGGGTTTTCGCTCGCGTCGAAACTCTTCGGCTTCTAGTCATCTTGCAAGTCGTTGCTGCACTCGTTCTTCGGTCGCTGAAGCAGCTCGTGTATATATATATATATATATATATATATATATATATATATATTGTTAGGGAGAAGAAGACGAAGCTGAAAAAGGAGGGCCAAGCTGCGCGCGCTCTTCAGCTGGTGCACAACGATTTTGTCGCTTGAACCCCTCTATCCAGTCCTCATTAAATCACCCTTTTAACATCCTCACAATTGGTGGAGTTCAGTACGTTTCCCAACCTCTCGGCTGACCCCCATTCTGGAGTTACGTAGCGGGCGCACCATTAACACCATGTCCCAAAGAGCGAGCACTTCAAACGGCCTGCCACCCCACGGTTCCACTCCATTGCCACCAACCGTCAAGAACCGGCAACGGGACCCTCCTATTTTCTCTGGCTCTCCTGACACCGACGTCCACGACTGGATGAAAAGTTATGACCGCGCAAGTCACCACAACCGATGGGACGACAGCTTCAAGTTGGCCAATGTAGTGTTCTTTCTGAAAGACACTGCATTGCAATGGTTTGACAACCATGAGGATGAAATCAGTTCATGGGACGCCTTTAAAGCCGCATTTTCGGAGGCGTTCGGAAAACCAGAACGACGGAAACAGCAAGCGAAAGACAAGCTGGTTCGCCGATTTCAAGCCACCACCGAGTCTTCCACCAGCTACATTGAGGATGTCATTCGTCTCTGCACCAGAGTGGATGCCGACATGACCGAAGAAGATCGTATCCGTCATCTGTTTAAGGGGCTGTCCCAAGACCTCTTCGCTGTTGTCGCACCCAAGTCACCCACGACAGTCTAACAACTAATCGGTGAGTGCAAAAAAATACGAAGAACTGCAGAGTGCACGGATCTCGAAGGCACCTTTCGAACGCCTTCCAGAGGTTTCCGTTGCATCTGTTGCCGGTGTTGACTTGCCGGCATTGATTCGCAGCATCATTCGTGAAGAGCTGCGTTCCTTTCTTGATCACCTCCGTCCACCTTCCGACAGTACCGAAACCCACCCTCAGGCACAGAGCGTCCAGAAAGTCGTCCAGAACGAACTTCATGCTGCGCTTGCATCACTGACGCCATCGACGTCGACATATGCTTCACCACCTCCCCCACCGCCGCTCTTCTGTACCATGTCACATGATGCTCAGCACTTCTACCCAGGCTCCCGTTTCAATCAGGCCTCCCCAGCGTCGCGAACCTACGCACCGCGCCGAAGAAGTGACATTTGGAGAACGGAAGACCAGCGACCCATCTGTTTTAATTGTTGTTTACCCGGCCACGTCGCGCGCTACTGCCGCCGTCGCATGAACCCTGGCGAGTATCGCCGTTTCCCTCAACCTTATCCACGTTACTCCCCCGATGACGACAGCCGTCCCGTTGACCGCCAGACCCCAGCTCCATTTTCACAGCGTGACAATCGCAGAGGCCGATCACCGTCTCCTTACCCTCGACGCCAGCGCTCCGTATCGCCCCTCAATGTCGCCGCCGTCGCAAATACAACGTCAAACTGAAGCCCGCAGCCTGCGTTGCCACAGGAGGTCAGGCTGCACCACGAAACTGCAATATAAATCCTCCTGGAGATGGCCCAACGACTGTTGCTATCGAAATTGACGGACAAAAACTTATAGCCCTCGTAGACACCGGCGCCGCCAAATCCTGTATCTCTGACAGTTTCCGACGGCGTTTGCGCAAAGTATCGACGCCAGCACCTGGACGATTTTTACGTATGGGAAATGGAGATTTAATTCGCCCTCTCGGCTGTTCAACACTCTCAGTGACTCTGGGCTCCAATCGCTACGTTGTTGTCTTCACAGTCCTCTCGAACTGCGTGGCTGACGTGATACTGGGGTGGGATTTCCTGTCGTCAACCGATGCCGTCATTGACTGTGGGGAACGTCAGCTGCATTTAAACACTTCTGACACAGAAGAATCAGCCGATTGTGATCCTGTTGTCCTTCGAACTACAGCCGATCTATGTATCTCACCATTGACTGCTGTCGCAGTAACACTGGAGCCTGAGTTCAGCTTCCAAGGAGATTACGGTCTTGTCGAGCCACTGCTTACCACATTCGTGCAAAAGGGCTTGCTTCTGCCCTACTCTACCGTCACAGTAATAGCAAGCCAAATTAATTTATACGTTACAAACGCTTCTGCGCAGCCGCTCATATTACCTCGAGGAGCTGGTATTGCAACCATCCGCACGTTCGACCATGATAGCCTCGCCATTTTAGCTCAAGACACGTGCCATCTCCACTCCCAGCCAATTCCTCAAACCCAGTGCTCCACCAAATATACAACGCTGATGATCGACAGCGGCTTAACACCAAACCAAAGGCAAGCTCTTTCCAGTCTTCTGGAAGCTTATAGCGACTTATTTGACTTCAACCGGTCGACACTCCCACAGACACCTGTGGTGCACCATCAGATTGAAACAGGAAACGCAAGTCCCCTTAAGAGCCGCCCGTATCGTATTTCACCTGCGGAACGTAAAGTGATTCGAGACAATGTGACTGACATGCTGAAAAACAATGTTATACAGCCGTCATCCAGCCCTTGGTCCTCCCCCGTGGTTCTCGTAAAGAAAAAAGACGGTTCGTGGCGTTTTTGCGTTGATTACCGGCGTCTAAACAGGGTAACTAAAAAAGACGTATATCCGCTCCCTCGTATCGACGACATGCTCGACGCACTTCAAGGGTCTTCGTTCTTTTCATCTGTTGACCTCCGTAGCGGCTACTGGCAAATCCCGGTTGCCAACGCGGACAAACCGAAAACTGCGTTTGTCACCCCGGACGGTCTCTTCCAGTTTAATGTCATGCCTTTTGGCCTGTGTAACGCTCCCGCGACGTTCGAGCGGATGATGGACAGTGTTCTACGCGGTTTAACATGGAACATATGTCTCTGCTACCTCGACGATGTTATTGTATTCTCCTCAACCTTTGAAGATCATCTACATCGGCTCCAGCAAGTTATGGACTGCTTTCGCTCCGCTAATTTGCAGTTGAACTCAAAAAAGTGTACGTTCGGTGCTCGGGAAATTCGGATTCTGGGTCACCTAGTCAGCTCGGAAGGCATCCGCCCAGACCCGACCAAAGTCCAAGCTGTCTCTGACTTCCCGAATCCCAGAACCACAAAAGACATCCGGGCTTTTCTTGGACTCTGTACATACTTCCGGAAATTCATCCCTCGTTTCTCGGATCTAGCCGAACCGCTAAACGAACTGCTTCGGAATAACACTACATTCCAATGGGGACCCTCCCAGGCCAAGGCATTCCTATCTCTTAAACGTGCACTCATCTCCGTCCCAATACTTGGCCACTTCATACCGGGAGCTGACACGGAAATCCGAACGGATGCCAGTGGACATGGCATCGGGGCTGTTCTGGCACAAAATGTCAATAGTCGCCCACGCGTCATAGCATACGCTAGTCGAACTCTAACGAAGTGTGAGAGAAATTACAGTATTACAGAGCGTGAATGTCTAGCACTAATATGGGCGATCTCGAAATTCAGACCATATCTTTATGGCACCCATTTTAAAATTGTCACAGACCACCACGCCCTATGCTGGCTCGCCAGCCTTAAAAATCCATCTGGCCGCCTTGGACGTTGGTCGCTGAAAATTCAAGACTACGACTTTAACGTTGTTTTCAAGTCAGGAAAGCGTCATCTCGATGCCGATGCGCTGTCCCGATGTCCTCTGCCCACTGACATTTCACATCACGCTCCAAGCGACCACAATTCTTCCATCGCTCTGTTAGATACCGTTGACATCGCAGCTGCTCAAGCGTCCGATCAGAATATCCGGCCACTAATACAATGCTTGATGGGGCTTCCTGGATCTCTCACGCGGCACACTAAACAGCGCGCTCGTCTCTTCACTCTTCGTGATGGTGTCCTCTATAGACGGAACTACGAGCCACATGGACGACCCTGGCTGCTCGTTGTTCCTCGGATCCTCCAAAAAGACATCATCCAAGCACACCACGATGACCCTACCGCTGGACATCTTGGTTTCGCAAAGACATACTTCCGCGTCCGTTCAAACTACTTCTGGAACGGCATGTATCGCACCATCAACAAGTACATTCGCACGTGTCACCAATGTCAGCTTCACAAGACTCGAACCACCCAGTCATCCGGCCCTTTGCATTCCATAACACCGCCTCATCGACCCTTCCAAACAATCGGAATCGATTTCCTCGGCCCATTTCCTTCGTCTACAAACAACAACCGGTGGATAATTGTCGCCGTAGACTATCTCACCAGATACGCCGAAACAGCCTGTGTTCCAACCGCCACAGCCCAAGAAGTGGCAACTTTCTTTCTGCACAACATTCTCCTCCGGCATGGTGCACCCCAGGTCATAATAAGCGATCGGGGTACTCCTTTTATAGCTAAGCTCCTCGATGATCTTTTGCGTCTGGCTAACACAACTCATAAATTCACCAGCGCTTATCATCCCCAAACCAATGGACTAACAGAACGCCTCAACCGCACGTTATCAGAGATGATGTCGATGTACGTCGCGGAAAATCATACAAACTGGGACGCTATTGTCCCGTATGTTACCTTCGCTTACAACACCGCACGTCAGTCAACGACAGGCTTCTCACCGTATTACTTGTTATTCGCCCGTGAACCACTTACAACTCTTGATACTATTTTACCTTCCGTCTATGAACCTCACACGTCGTATCCTTCAGAGGTCATCTGCCGCGCGGAGGATGCTCGACAACTTGCGCGTTTTCAAACTCTACGATCCCAGCAGCAACAACAGCTCCGTTACGCACAGACGCATGGCGAAGCATCCTACAACGTTGGTGACGAAGTCCTTCTCGCCACCCCACTCCGTAAGCCTGGTAAATGTGAAAAACTGCTCCAGAAATACACTGGCCCGTTTCGCATTCTCCGCCGTCTCTCTTCTACAAGCTACGAAGTTACGATACGATACGGGCGGCTCTTAAGGGGACTTGCGTTTCCTGTTTCAATCTGATGGTGCACCACAGGTGTCTGTGGGAGTGTCGACCGGTTGAAGTCAAATAAGTCGCTATAAGCTTCCAGAAGACTGGAAAGAGCTTGCCTTTGGTTTGGTGTTACGAAAGGGTGATTTAATGAGGACTGGATAGAGGGGTTCAAGCGACAAAATCGTTGTGCACCAGCTGAAGAGCGCGCGCAGCTTGGCCCTCCTTTTTCAGCTTCGTCTTCTTCTCCCTAACAATATATATATATATATACCCACGCCTTCGGCCTCCCGCCACCATGCCCGTTATATATATATATATATATATATATATATATATATATATATATATATATATATATATATATATATATATATAATACCTCTGGAGATGTATCTAAGTTTGTTTCCTTCTTTGACACTTTTTGTAACTTTGTAGCAGAGAACAGATATGCTATTTTTCTTGGTGGGGATTCTAACATCAATATGCTTGTAAACACAACAGCGCAGCGGGACTTAGTACAGGTCATTGAAATAAATGGGTTTGACTATATTGCGACTGAAGCGACGAGAATTACTTAATTGATTTCTTTGTTACGAATTATGATGTCTCTTCCATAGCTGCTGATGTTATTGGCGCCGATATCAGCGATCACCTACCAATATTTATGTTAATAAAAAAGTTGCACAAAACAAAAAACAGAGTAAATCAAAATACTTTAAAAAGGCGAAATGTTACAGACGCAACAATAGCGGTCTTTAGAGATGTTTTATGCTCCGTAAATTGGGACACCCTTTACTCGGAGACAGATGTCAACCGTGCATATGAATATTTTTTGCCAACATTTAAAAAATTGTACGATGAGTGCTTTCCTTACAGAACCGTCAATTTATGTAAAAAAATACGTAAGCCTTGGATGACGAGGGAGTTTTTGCATAAACTACGTGAGAAAAACAGCATGTACCAGCGCTTCTTAAAAACAAGGGACTCCGAAGTTCTTAAAGCTTTTAAGAGGTATCGTAACAAATTAACTGGTTTACAAAGGCGTGCCAAATCTGAATACTATACAAGTCTATTTACAAGAGATGATAACAAAGATTCACGTGTGCTTTGGGAAAGAGTCAAAAATGTATTGCATCTAAACCGTGAACGTCAAACATTAGATAATGGGGGGATGTTCAACTGTGTGGTTGCGCTCTGGTGAATGCTTTTAATAGTTACCTAGTGAACCAATCAAGTGATGTAGATCTGCCTCAAGGTGGACCCGATGCTTGTGGTTATATCGATCGCAATTTCGAAAATTCTTTTTTTATGAGTCCGACAGATGAGTGTGAAGTGCTCGCGGTTTTTAGAAACCTAAAAAACTGCAAAAGTCAAGACGTAAATGATTTCAATATCAGACGGATTAAGTATGTCGTAGATATTGTGACACCTGTGTTAACGTATATATTTAATCTATCGCTTTCTTCCGGTGTTTTTCCTAAAGCAATGCAGTGCGCTAAGGTGGTCACTTTGTATAAAGGTGGCGATAAAAATATGTTTAAAAATTATAGACCTATTTCATTGTTATCCATTTTCTCAAAGGGTCTCGAGAAAATAATTCATCAGAGACTTTATTCCTACCTAGAGAGACATTCTGTGATTTCTAATAGTCAGCATGGCTTTCGTAAGCACCGGTCAACGTTATCGGCGCTCTTAGTACAAAAACAGCAGATCATTGAAAGCTTTGAAAACAAGGAACTTATTTTGGGTATATATATCGATTTCTCGAAAGCGTTTGACTTAATTAATCACACATTATTGCTGGAAAAGTTGGAGCGCTATGGTATTCGTGGAACTGCTCTGAACCTGTTTAGATCTTACCTGCAGTACCGTACACAATTCGTTACCATTTACAACTATATTTCAACCACTCAAAATATTGAAACCGGAGTACCTCAGGGTAGTGTGCTCGGGCCCCTCTTATTTATTATTTTACTAATGATATTGAAAATAGTGCACCACAGGCAAACATTGTTTTTTATGCTGATGACACAACTATTTTTATTAAGGGCCACAGAGCGGATGAAATTGAGAGCACGGCAATAAGAGTCCTTTCAAACATCGATTTGTGGGCGAAAGTAGACGGACTAAAAATAAACGCGGATAAAACTAAATGTGTGTTATTTAGACCACGAAATAGACAAGTACCTAATTTGCTTCAAATAACTTTAGGCTCTTCAACACTTCAAGTGGTAAAATCGGTAAAAATATTGGGCGTTTATTTCACTGAATCGTTGTCATGGAATGAGCACGTTGATTATATACATCGAAAAGTTCGTAAATCTATTGGTCTCCTTTGTGAGAATCGTGATGTATTTCCAACAAGTGTTAAATTACTTTTATATTATTCTTTGATTTACACTCACTACGTCTATTGCTATTTAGTTTGGGGCCAAACAACGATGCAAAATATAACAAAACTACTACTAACTCAAAAGAGGGTTCTTCGAATTGTCGCAAATGTACCATTCTTGCACCCTTCTCGGGAGCTGTTTCTTAAACATAACGTCATTCCTATTGACCACTTGTACAAATTTCGCCTGCTGGTGATGTTTAATGCGGCATTAAAACATAATAATTTTTTTTTTCCTTTTTGCACTGTCAGGCTTAGCGAAACTAGATCATAAATATGTCACACGTCACGGCGAAATTTGGAGCGTTTCAATACCCTGTACAAATTACGGCTTTACATAATTAAAATACGCATTACCATTTTTACTTAATAAACTCGAAGCCAATGATGTCAGCATCTATGGGACAACAAATCGAATGTTGACAAAAATCATATTACAGACAGCAAAATGTTTACCTCCAGTTCCTGGAGTTTTTGTATCTGTGGTGAAAGTTGTTTCTACTTTAAAAATATTTATTTTGATGCATTCAAGCTGAGTGCAACAATGTGAATACTCGTGATTGTGTTTTAGTGCCAATTTTTGTGTTTGTTTTCGTTGTGTTTACAATGCTGCTTTCCCGCCAAAGTGTGTTAGGGCGCCAGGACCTCGTCAAGCTGCAACCGCAGCTTTTTGTCCTGAAGTCCTCCCTTTTTGTACCAACCAGAATGGGAAATAAAATGCATTATTAAATATATATATATATATATATATATATATATATATATATATATATATATATATATATATATATATATATATATGTGTGTGTGTGTGTGTGTGTGTGTGTGTGTGTCGCGGGTCTGGCCCTAACAGCCAGACGCTTGCGTTCGTGGTGTTCTTCATCGAAGAGGTTGGGGCGAACCATCTGTGCGCATTAATTCAACTGACGCAGCTGCGTGAGTGGTCGAGCAATCTAATTGCTTATGCAGGTGTGGGAAGGGTGGGGGGGGGGGGGGGGGACCTCTTCTCCGCCAATCAGCGTCGGCGGTCACTGCGATTGTGGTAGATTTGCTGCTCTTCACCCCATTGACCAAGCATATTGGGCGTTGCGCTTTTCGTGGCCTTACTTAATCTGGAAACCTATAGGCTAAGAACGTTTCACGTTAAAAGAAGCGCGCGAATCTAGTCAGGCCGTGGCCCTGGAAGACTGCCTGCCACTGACGTCACGGCGCTGAAAAGCGCGGTTATATTTGAATGTTGCTTTTGGCAGTATCTTAGCGGGCCTATTTCTCAATAACTATTGTGAATTTCGTGATACTAAATGGTATGTTGGAATGGTAAAAGTCTGGGAATGACAAGAATAAAATTAGTTAGGGTAGCCAAAGAAATGTGCGGAGTACCCCTTCAAGACTGGAGCACTGTAAAAGGCCACTTTTAGCGCAATCAATTTGGTTTGTTGTTCAACAGCACAATTCATTTCACCCGAGGCTATAAGCATAAGTGCCCTTTGTGTGTAGTTGACAGGAGAAGGAGGCTGGGAGATGTGTGGGGAGCTCCACTATAGAGCAAGTACTGCCACCTCGGAAGCAGCTGCATCTTGCTCGGTACTTCTCTTTAGAGACTGGCCTTCTGGCACCGTGCTCTTTTTGCTTTTGCCGCGTAGTGTTTTGAAGCGTGCTCTTTGTGTGCTGTTTTGTTGTGCCTCCGTATGACTGCCTAGAGCCACAAAAGAAGCGACGCCTGGACTCACAAGGCAGCGACGCATTTTGCTGCTCAGTGCAGAGTGGGTGACCCCTTTAGACAATGTCCTCCTTGCTAGCGCAGCATCTATACCACCTGACACTAAAGATAGAGAAAAGGGTACCGGAGTTTGCTCGCCTGGGCTGGCCCGCTTGCCTCTAAGGTCGCTCCTGCCGTCTGTTTGTGCCAGGCATTCCTTTGGGCGCCGCGGACGACGCCTGCACTCAGCGGATAAAGGTCTATTGGCAGCAGACTTGTACGTTGTTCAACTGCTCTACTCAGGTTAGTTTAACTACTTTTCTGAGTAGTTTAGTAGCTTTCAATTACATTTTATTTCGGTAAATAGCCGTTTGCTTTAATTACTCTTTCCCAGTAAATTATACTCAAATTACAAAATACTTTCTAATTTTAGTGGTAGGTTTGCTTATCAACAAACATTCCTGCACAGAAAGTGGAAAATTAGCTGCTATTTCCAAAGGGCTTACAAAGGCTATCTGATAGCTGCAAAGGATACTCCCCCTACCCTGCCTATGCCACAGGCAAAAATATTTCCATGTGGCATAGGCAGGGGAGGGGGGTTAGTTTGGAGGGTCCGAAACCCCCTAAAAGTTTCACGATTCCCCACTGCAACAACCCTGCTACGAGGCGCGGGGAGGGGACAGGCACGTCGCAAGTGAGGCCGAGTAACTGCGGGATTAACGCCGAAGACTGGCGTTCTTTTGTGTCCCGAAGCTCAAGGAGACTTGACGCATTTGAAGAAAGAACTGGTTTCCGGCTTCTCCCCAACGTAGCAACTCTCACCCACTACAGGTGTACACACTGCCTCCTCACTCAAATGAGGCAGCGAAGTGCAACACCTGCTATGAAGCTCATCTAGTGCTCCGGTAGTTAGTGTTGTACTTGAATAATCGCGTGATAAGGGCATCGCAAAGGTGACCTCTTTTCGTTGCCTTTCCTCCCAAAACCAATATACAGGTATTCCAAGGTTCGAAGATGTTTCGAGAAAGCTTAGAATTCCCCCAAAGTTTTTACATAAAAAATAATAAACAAGCAGTGTTGGGAAATACTTCAAGTACATGGTACTTAAAGGGATACTGAAGCGAAACTTGAAATACACCTATTATGGTCAGAAATAGGTTTAATATGATCAAAGATATCCGTAATTCATAATCGCGCGTTTGTATTTTGAACGGATGGCTATATTTTTTACCCTGAGGGGCCCGATTGGGCGCGCGCTCGAAAATCAGCCATCGGAGAGCCCGATGCGTCTTGGGATATTCGGCGCATTCGTGACGTCACTTGTGCCAGACGGGAAAGGCTACGGCGTGAATGTTGTGGTTACGAGCGTTGCCACTTGGTGGCGCGTCGACGATTTCCAACCTGTGACAACGTGGCCGTTTGAGATGTGCAAGGGCTGCACGCACGCTGCACCACGGCAAGTCGGCAACCACGGCACCACTGACAAAACCAGCTCGGAGGCCGGATTCTCAAAGCGAACTTACGAGGAAAAAAGTGCGTACGACAAATTTGAAAGAAAACCTGTATTCTCGAAACGAAATTGCCGTAACTTTTGCGCAGGTTACGACAGAGTCCTACGACAGCTCCGAAGCTGTCTTACGCATTTTTTACGATCAAAGCCGCATGGCCGACAGCGTCGCTCAGTTACGTGGTCGCGACGACCAACGGACATTTTTTTTCTACGTGCTCTTCTCGCGCGTCCCGACTTCAACCAGCAAGAAAAAAGGAAGGAGTACTTGAAACAGACCACGACGAACAAGAACGCTGGATCCACAAACACCCGAGAAGAGCTACAACGGCCACGATTCCACCGACTAAGCGAGCTCGGCAGAATATAGTAGGTCTAGCAGCAACACCGACTCGATGCACCGTTGCTCCGGCGGTCCTTGGCCAAGACCGTCTGCCCACGACCGGCTGGCCTGCTGAATGAAATATGCCCGCGCGACCCTTGTGGACCCTTCCCGGATGAATAGTTTGATCCCTTGAACTAAATTTCAGAGGTCAATCTTTTCCCCTTGTCATCTCGATCTCTTTGTTTTCCGAGGCAGCGGGGACGAACGCTGTCGTCGAAAAGGGACTCTCATCGATTCTACCTCCTTGTTTTGTGTGATATAGAGCTCAAATAAACGCCATACGGATTACCTTCGCAACACGGTATGTACACTTTGTTATTAGTATGCCATTTTTATTCTGACACGACGCTACGCCACTGTCGAGCTATAGCAGTTCGTGGGAGCTGCGCGATGTCGGTCCAACCTTTCTTTGCCGAGTGTCACGTCAGTATCGAGTAGCAATCGTGAAAGATCGGTCCCGAAGCGCTTACCGAAACGCGGTCTAAAACAGAACGTATACAGCACTTCGATCCAACGCACGCGTCCGCTCCGAGTGTGAACAGGAATTTGCGTGGCCCTTGCTGACACTCTCGTAGTTCAAACGTGTCTTTTTTAACGTCGGCTCGCAACTCGCAGCAACTAATACCGGCCTTGCCAGACGCGTGCTCGCGTGTTGTCGTGCATAGAGCCGCAACGAGAACGAGCTCACTGTGGCCAACTACGCTTAGGCTTTCTCCGCCAAGGCTTTGCAAACGCGTTCAGGCCTAGGCTAATTCTGCCGGCACGCCGTATTTCCGCAGAACGGCGCTGCTCCTATGCCACAAGTGATGTCACGAGAACTTCCCACCATCCACCAGATGTGAAGTTGAAATCGTTTAATTAGGTTTAAAATTAGTTCTCTTGTGTTTTACAGCGCGATATTGATATTTCCGAGGTGATGCCTGTCCCTAGCCCATATTTATGCTAAAATATGGGCGCTAAAATTTCGTTTCCGTACCCCTTTAAAGTACTACTTTAAGTAGGTTCAGAAAACTTGTACTCTACTTGAAGTACATCTTTAAGCATGTACTAGTGCTTTAATGAATTAATTTTTCTTGTACTTTCTGAGGAAAGTACAACTCCCGAGTTCAAAGTATATTGCAAAACTTGAAAACAAAAAATGGCGTATCGTCATGTGAAAGTGCGCTATCGTCTTTCGAGACGTCATCTGATCATTTTCCTGAGTGAAGTAATGGGGGTTTTAAGACCGATACAAATTAGTGCCTAATAAGTTAATTTTGTCAAACGGTTAGTCAGTGAGAGTAAAACAACTACTCTGTGGCGACTTGACTTTACTCAATATTTGCCGCCATTTTCGAAAATACTGATGCTCCTCCGATTATTCCTGGAGCAATGCATACTGTTACGCCGCCGCAAGAAACATGACGATAGCGACTGGTAGCCAACAACGTTTATTCCTGCGCAGCTTGCGCTTTATATAGTAGAGAGGAGAGGGGAAGGCGAGAGGGAAAGGGAGAAGACTAAAAGATAAGATGACAAGCGCCACCGTGCTTGTGGCGGCGTGGCCGATCTGCCACACATACCAGTTAAGAAAACACTGTAGAGGGGATGAAAGGGCATCATGAAAGATTATGTTCAAAAGTACCTGTACTTTACTTTGAACGTCCATTGCATTTATAGTACTTTACATTGCACTCGCTGTACATACTACTTTACTTAAAGTACATAACCTCTCATTTACTTTGTACTTTAGTGCAAGCACTTTTTAGATTTACTCTACGCAACACTGTAAGCAATCAAACACTGTCTGCAAAATAAAGCTCAGGCAATGCTAACCTCAAAGTAGAAATGATACATCCGCAGTATATCATCAACCTCCCCCCCCCCCCCCCCCTCAAAAAAAAAAAAAAGTGCAAAACAAATAGGCACGCAGAAGCAGCACCAGTTATCAAAAAATTATGTACTGACTGACAGACTGGCGCTTATAAGCTCGTGGCCACTCGAGGAGCGTGGGTGCCGAGCGCTCGAGGCGCGGGGTGCGCGGGCAGACGAACGCCGGGCTCCGAATTGATTAAACCGATTTGACTAGTGGTCTCCTGTTCACCGACGCGATGTAACATTGGCGACAAGGTGGACGACAACTTCAACGGGAAACGTTCTCGGTTGTTCAAGAATGACCACGACACAGGGTAAGCTCGAGGAATTTCTAGGAAAAGGATGGACAGCCTGGTCGGAGCGATGGGATTTCGTCTTCCAAGCGAACGAGATCACGGACCCCGGAAAAAAGAGAGCTCACTCTGCTGCTGACCCTGTGCGGCGCGGAAACCTACGATACCGTACAAGCCCTAACTGCCCCGAATAAGCCATGGAAGGTGAGCTTCGAGTCCATCATGTCCTTGCTCCAGCAACATTACGACCCACGGCCTTCGGAACTGTTCAGCCGAAGCAAATTCCAGCGCCGCGATCAACAGCCTGGCGTGTCAATCGCAGCCAATGTGGCTGCTTTGAAGAAATTAGCTGCCTACTGCATTTCGGCGTGCTGACACGGTCAGCGGTGGCGACAACAAGCGCTGGAGCATCAGCAGCCGTCGACCCGTTGGTATCGAACCCAACCATGCTACCACTGGACGTGATGCTCAGAGACCGTTTAGTCTGTGGCGTGCAAGATGAGCGTCTACAGCAAAGACTTTTCGCAGGAAAAACGCTCACGTTGAAGCAAGCTTACGACATGGCAACACTACTTGAAAGCGCGGTTCAACAGCAGCAGGAGCCTAAAGCCTCCACGGCCGACCAACATAAGATGACATCAGCGCAAGCTACAAAGCGTACCTCGGAGGCGGAAAAGGTGCAAGCGGAGCCGCAATGCTACCGTTGCCATGGACGGCACAGGCAAGACGCTTTCCCATTTAGTAGGGTTTCCTGCCGGTTCTGCGGGAAGATAGGACATATTGAGAAAGCATGCCGGAACAAAGCGAGGGCGGGCACACAGCGCTCAACCCATCACATGAGCTACGATGAAGATGACTATGCCGACGATGCACAGGTCAGTGATTGTGATCAAAACCACCGGTTCGACTTGCAGGAATTGAATGCGCAACACGCAAGAGGTATCGTACCCAAGTACCTCATAACGCTCAAGGTCCAGGGAAGATTATTAGAGTTCGAAGTCCACTCAGGAGCAGCATTCACAGTTATTAGTGAAGATAAATACCGTGAGACCTTGCCATTTAAACCTCCTCGCTTTCAGAAAGAGGATGTCACACTTCGCACGTGGACGGGCGAAGGCTTGCGTGTTCTCGGGTCTGCGGAAGTCGAAGTTAGACATAAGTCCAAAGACTACCTTCTTTTGTTGATGGTGACAAGTGGAACTGGGTGCAACTTGATTGGAAGAAATTGCTTCCCAGCGCTGAGGATACTGGTCAGCGGGTTACACCATCTTTCGCCAAGCCAAGAGGTCCGAAAGGTGCTTCAAGCACACGAGGCAGTATTCAAGTCCGACACCACGGGGTTCACCGGTTCACCAGTCCAGCTGGTGCTCAAAGAGCCAACTACCCCTAGATTCCTCAAAGCCCGCACCGTGCCGTTTGCTTTGCGCCCTGTCGTAGAGTGTGAGCTAATGCTGCAGAAGCAAGGAATTCTTGAACCTGTCCAACATTCAACATGGGCTACACCAGTGGTTGTGGTCAGAAAGACTGATGACTCGGGGAGACTCTGCGGGGACTATCGGAGTACGGTGAACATCGCAGCTAAACCGGCTGCTTACCCCCTGCCCACCCCCACGGAAGCGCTGTCTAACCTCCGGGGTGGCACAGTCTTTTCAACGTTGGGCCTCGCTCAGGCGTACCAACAGCTGCGAGTGACAGACACCACGGCCGAAATGCCAACCATCAACACCATCAAGGGCTTGTTCCGAGTAAAAAGACTTCCCTTTGGAGTGGCGGCATCGCCGGCAATCTTCCAAAAAGTCATGGACATGACATTAGCAGGCATCCCCGGAGTCGCCGCATACCTCGACGACGTAATCATCAGCTGGGCTAACGCGGAGGAACATGCCTATTGACTAGGCCAAGGAAAGTTGTGTCGGACAATGGCGCAGCGCTGGTGCCCGAGATAATTAGCACATTTTACCGGAACTACGGCATCCTGGCGGTGACAAGTGTACCGTACCATCCTGCCACTAATGAACAGGCGGAACGCATGGTATAGGAGCTAAGAAATGCTCGCGCCAAGAGAGGGAAGGAAGAACTACGGTGTGGGCTGGCAAGGTTTGTGTTTAAACAACATACCACCATTAACGTCGCCACGGGCAAAACGCCAACTTGGCTGATGTAGGAGGGAGCTTCCATCAGCTTTGGAGCGACTAAAATGTTTTGTGTTTCAAAAACCTGTGAGGACGGCCGATTCCTCAAACCTCTCTGAAGAACCTGAAATAACGGCCGATTCCACGGACCCATATGAACTGAGCGAGAGACAGGCAGTTTGGACGAAGAAGTTTCCAAGCAGTCAAGGTTGGATTGCTGGAGTGGTCGAACGTCGAATGAGCCTACGGTCATGGATGATCCGCATTGATCAAGGGTTGGTGCGCCGACATCGCAACCATATACGAAAGCGATGGACAAACACCAAGGATCGAGAAAACGCGGACACGTGGCCTCCTGTCTGGGACATCGAGATGGACAGCTCAACTCCAACGCAGCCACCATCGCACAGCTCTGACAGTCAGGCCCAACCAACCAAATCACATCCGGGAGCTCGCGACAAGCCAACGACTTCGCCTCAGGATCCAGTGTCCGCGTCTTCGACGGCAGGCACTAATCCGGTTTCGGGTACCTACCGGGCCATCAGAAGCCGAAGACCTCCGTAACGCTACGGGTAACGCAACTAGTTGGAGGAGGTGTTATGTACTCACTGACAGACTGGCGCTTATCAGATCGTGGCTACTCGAGGGGCGTGGACACAGAGCGCTCGAGGCGCGGGGTGCACGGGCAGTCGAACGCCGGGCTCCGAATTGATTAAACCGATTTGACCAGTGGTCTCCTGTTCACCAACGCGATGTAACATAAAGAATTTCAGTAAAAACACAAGCTGATTTATATTTGGCGAGCAGAATTTCGCTAACGGATCAAAATCTATGCACAATCTTGTAACCCTGAAAATATAAAAGGAACTTCAAAAGTAATTTGCTACCTTTTTACGGTAGTTAGTAAGTTACTCAATGACTCTCCATTTTAGTAATTTTTACTCTACTCAAATTACTTTTGAGACCAATACTCAGTAACTGAACATAATTACTTTTGTTGAGTAACTCGTACATGTCTGATTGGCAGTCGTTACGAGTTTAAAATGCGACTTCCTCACCTTTAGCATATGGCGTTAGTAAGCTCAGGCGATTGTGTTCTGCTATTATTTTAACATTTCTGCAAAAGGGATAAACGTTTCCAGCGATTACAGACACAGGTGATGATTTTATGCAATGGACCAAGTGTCGCATTCCTCGCCTTCCCCCAATGCTTATCTGGTGGCTCTGTCCTTTTAGGGGCGAAGCTCCTTAGGGTCTCGCCTTGTCCGTCCGTCCGTCCGGCCGGCGTCCGTGCTCACAAAAAAAGAAAAACGTGCTTGCGCAGTCGACAGGATTCGAACATGTGCGGGGGACCCCAATTAATTTCTAGTCCATCGCCTTAACCACTCCGCCACGACGACGGGACGAGTAGGGGGCTTTGAGATGTGGTAGTAACTCAAGAGCTGGGGATGTCATGGATGAAAGATGCATGTAGCCGCTCAACGCCTATACAGGAGAGGGCGCTACGGTCAAATGCATATAAAATCGCGTTAAACTTTGCATGCATGGCTCTGCATTTCACCGACCATAAAGCAGTAATAATGAAGTCGAAATGCAACCCGGTACTCAGCACTACCTAAGAGCAATAAAAAAAAATCAGCACCATCAGCACTACCTATGAACAATAAAATCAGTATCATCAGCACCACCAGAGCTTCGCCCTAGCCAACATCATTCACCACGTGGAGATGCGGTCATTTTTTCATGAACGCCTTCCATAGGGAAGGGTAAGCGCTTAGATGCAATCTGCCTCCCTGCATAATTTAAGTCGCTGCTTGGGGCCTCGGTGATTAGATGCGGAAACCAAACTGCAGTGCAGAAACTTTCTGGCAATACGATCAAGTACTTATATAAGGGTAATAGCGCAGGCTAGCTGTTGAACGGTCATACTTATAAAACTCCGAGACAAGGGAAAATAACAACGAAGGAAAATCAAACATGGACAATGACCACAACGACGTCGTTGTGATGTACTTTCTTTTTTCTATGTTGTTGATGTTGTTGTTTTCTCTGGATTTTATCAGCATAATTAAATACCATTATAACGTTGACAGTGTTAAAAAATAATAAAGTGGCTAAACCAAGACCCGGGAGACCGCGCTTCGAGGGTTTCAAAAGTTTCCTACTTAAATGACCGGTGACTACGGCAACATCGTTTGCAGCATGTAACTTCGTTTACGCGATAGGGGTACGCTAATCACACAAAGCTTCTAAGAAAGTTGAAAGATAACTATCTTCTGTGCTTATTTAATGGCCACTTAATATCCAGGCCGGACCAGACATGGAAAACAATTAATACAATATTGAACCGGTCAGCACTGCTAAACAATTTCACAGAGATAAAGGTCGGAATATCAACATTACGAGGAAAGGCTCTAGCTGATTCATTTAACAATTATTTTGTAAACCTAGTACAGGGCACACAAAACAGCAATGCACCAAGTTATTTAGGAACACCGAATGAGAACAGCGCTTTCCTCGCCCCCACTGATGAACATGAGGTTTATCATATGTTTGTATGTTTGTTTATTTTATTTTTGACACAATTGTCAAGGGGGTAGGGACAAAAGGCGAGTACAATTACCTGACTGGGTCCCAACCCCTGTAACAACACTCAACAGCAGGGCACAAATCGAGATAGAGAAATAAAATGAAAAGCCAGCTCGCAGCACAAGTCAAGAAAGAAATTATTTCATCCAGCTAAAAACTCTTCAGCTTAAAATAAGTAAATAAAAAACACTGAATAATAACACAACTCACTAGGTATCTACACAAGCAACATTAAAATATTCCCATAGGAATATCATTTCCTGGGCCATCTCATAGACGCAATAATGTTTGTTTAGGATATCTGTAATCTGGTAGGATAAGTTTTGAGTACCATAATTAGTTATCATTTTTGGTTTTGGAAACTGCTGGTGCCTCCGGTTGTAATTGGTTTGCTTGGGTAGGTACGTCTCGTGAAAGATGTCAGGATCAATGTTAATTTGTGTATAAATTGAAATCGCCACCTTTAGACAAAAAAGGTTGTCTACCGTAAGTGTTTTATGTTTATTGAAACTAAAGGAAGTTGATTGAAACCGGGGCAAATGATCAATTAGCCGAACCGCGCGTTTTTGTAATGTAAGTAATTGCTTAATATTATTTCCCGTGATTGTCCCCCACACCAATAAACAGTAATAAAGCCTCGAGTGGATTATAGATGTATAGATTTGTCGTTTTAACCAGTTTGTAAGAAGTTGTCTGCACCTAAAAAGTAAACCAATGGATCTAGAAATCACCTTTCGGAGATCGTTTACTTGGGCAGTCCAATACAAATTTTCGTGAAAACGAACACCAAGAAATTTATAAAATTCTACGCTTTCAATAATGGAGTTTTGAAAGGATATATTAATTGTGTTAGTAATGGGTTTGTTTTTTGCTCTAAAAATGATATACTTAGTTTTCGACGTATTTAGTTCTAACTGATATGCAACTAACCACACGTGAAGTTGGTCCAACCAAGTGCTTGTCTGTGTCTCTAAAGTATATAAGGAATTACCGGTGAAAAATACATTCGTGTCATCTGCGTATAAAGTTGTGTCAAGAGTTTCTGGGATGTTTATTATGTAGTTAACGCAAAGAAGAAAACGTAGAGGCCCTAAAATTAATCCCTGCGGTACATCATACTGAATTTTTGCTAGAAAAGAGCGCGCATCATGGAGGACCGTATACTGAAGACGAGATGTTAAGTTGCTGCGGATCAGGCTAACTGCAGTACCTCTTATTCCATAAAGCGGGAGTTTTCGGTGTAGGATGTCGTGTTTTATCGAGTCAAATGCTTTTTTATTTTAATCTATAAAAACACCTAGTGTATAACATTGGTTTTCGATGTTGTATATTTTATTTTTTTATATTTAGCAATGCCATCTCCGATGATATACCTTTCTGGAATCCATACTGGTTGTTTGTAATAATAATATGTTTAGCACAATTCGAAATAGCAAATGTTCTGATATTGACAACATTCAAATCAAGCCTGTTAATTATGTACTGGACATACTAACACCCTTAATTACCCATATTTTCAAAATTTCAATGTCATCCGGAATCTGCCCCCAAAAATGCAAATTGCGAAAGTTATAGTTATTTTCAAAGGTTGATACATATACGATAATTCAAACTGCAGACCAATTTCCATTCTTCCTGTGTTTTCGCAGTGCCTAGAGAAAATTATTCATCGTCGTATGACTTCTTTTTCTGACCGTTTCTCGCTCATGACCTCATCACAATATGGTTTCCGGAAGGGTAGATCAACTGAACTCGCGCTACTAAATCAAAAATAATTCATTTTAAAATCATTCGAACGAAAACTTTTAACTTTTGGTGTCTTTGTATATTTCTCTAAAGAATTTGATCGCATAAATCATACCACCTTAATTAATAAACTTCAGTTTTATGGGTTCCGTGGACTGACGCTAAACCTGTTAACATCAAATTTAGAATTTCGTAAACAATCTGCTTTATAAACAACTATTCTTCAGACTTTCAAGCATTAAATACAGGTGTCTCTCAACGAATTAAATTAGGCCCACTTCTGTTTAACATGCATATAAACGACATTGTAACGATTAGCCCAAACACCACTTTCATCATTTATGCTGATGACACAACACTACGTTTCTCAGCAACAATATCTACACACTTGCAGAAACGACTAACAACACACTGGAATATTTACATAAATGCAGCGAAGCAAAGTCTCTACTAATTAATACATCGAAAACAAAAGTGATTATCTTTAAGCCATATAATAAATTGGTAAATATTGACTTGCGCCTTAAACTTGGCCCCTATTGCATTGAAGTAATCCAAAATGTAAAAAAAAACCTTGGGTGTGATGTTTAATGAAGACATGTCATGGAACACCCGCATTCAAATTGTAATAAAAAAATTCAAATGTTCGGCATTCTCAACAAGTTCCGTTCTAGTTTACCAGTCACAATTAATTTTCTCATTTACAATTTTTTGTTCATGTCACATTTGAATTATTGTCCCTTGGTGGCACATCAACTACAACTACCTTGCACAAGTTAACGATCCTTCAAAAGAAGGCAATCCTAGCTATAATGAATGTATCACAATCAACCCACACGAAACCATTTCTTAAATCATTGAACGTCCTATCCTTAAACAAACTGTATGAGTACACTTTACTTATTCGGTATACTGCAAGTATTAAACAAAAGACGCCCGACATTAGTAACATATCGGAATTAACAATAAATATTAGACCTTATAATATACGTCACGAAGAAGTATGGAGGATAACATTCAGTCGAACCACCTATGGAACTCAAATGCTAAAACATCGTCTTCCTTTTTACTAAACCATTTAATTGACAATAACATTATAATCGAACATTTAACTTCTCATTCTTTAAAACTGATGTTTCTGTGAATAGTGATGGCATACAATTGTGTTTTAGAATATGGAGTGTATTTTTTCCCTTGACATTGTAATGTATAGCCCAATTTAACGTGTATTTTGATTATTGCTACAGTAATCATTGTTCTTGAGTATTTCACCTCTTTTTTTCGATTGCTTGCCGTTTTCTAAAAAAGGGGGCGTGAACCTCGTCAATCTGACATCTGTCGGCTTTTTTTTCATGCCTCCAGTGCCTGTATTATTGTACAGGTGCAAATAAAAATGATTGATTGATTGATAACAACACTATTCTCCAGAATTCGAAATATCGAGCTTCACAAGTTTAGAAAGCGTCATTAGGAGCGACACATAAGTGCGCGCAAAGGATATAACGGGAGACACTTAATTTCATGTTCTGCAGGTCCGTTTTTAGCTTTAGAGCAGAGAACGAAAAGCTAAGTCATCGCTCGAGCGCCACCGGCCATCGAGGACTAGTGTATAGGCAAGGAGAACGCACAAATCATCCGAGTCCGTGCGGTTGAGCCAATGACGAATGAGCAGTCACCGAGAGGCACCGCCGACGTCCGAGAAATGCGAAAGCGCCAGCGTCGCCTCGAAGAGACCCTATAGAGGTGACAGATGACCTGCCGGACGACCGCCGCCAAGGCACGAGAGTCGGCGAGCAAGCAGCAAAAAGCGGAGAACGGAGGCGCCCATCACGGCCAAAGACGGCGCCGAGGAGGCCAAGCGCGAGGGTGGAGAGGGGGGTCCACCTGAGCTCGGAGACGACGATCCCGGTGGACAAAGGATCGCGTCGACCGGAGGACGAAGATCGAGAGCCGGGAAGCAAGACCGGCGCCGACCGGCTCTCGATGGAGTAGATTCCCTCCCCAACAAGGAAACACTTTTACCGTCCCCGCCCCGGCAGTCGGGAGGAGTGGATCCAGAGGTTGACCGCGGCCCAGAACTATTCGCAACTCCAGCCCACCGCTTGCCCTCTCGGGGACGAACGACGAACCAGAGGAGTGGGGACGGCGGCGGTGGCGGCGCAGAGACGGTGGCAGGGACTGTGGGCCTCGATGCCTTGGTGCTGCTATTATTGCATGCTTCTGGTCGGCATGTCCGTGCGTGAAGCAGTCTTTAACGAAAAAGTGACGCCATAAAATAGGAAGTTTTGTGTTCCGCCTCGTAGCGGCGCTGCACGAAAGGACCCGGATGTCTAATTGGATTGGGGACTTTTCGTATGTCGGATTCGTGACGGATTTCTGGACTCGTGGTCGCCAGCTTAATCTGTGCTCAACGGCACGGCAAATGCTCCGGCTAGTTGTGTAGTGCTCTAGCGCACGGTCTACGAAAAACCTATTATTAGCTCTGGGTAGGAGAAAACTAGTAGCGCAATGGTATGTCGAGCAATAGACATCGGGAATGGGTTCTCCTTTTAAAGGAGCGGTGCAACGATATTCAATTGGAATGTTTTTTTCACTTTACACGAGCTTACTGGCACTAGTGGGACTCAAGGATACTCGCACGCAACGCCACTGGCCAAGAAACTCTTTTGTTGCGGTGTAATTTCAAGGACAAAAGCGATCATTTTCATTCAATCTCTCCTTTGCAAAATGTGATGACGTAACGTGGGGATCGCAGTACACCCCAATGACGATATTTGAATGCGGTTCATAGATTGGACCCGAGCATTGCGTGGGCACTCGATATGGGCTCGTGATAATTACTAGCTCGAGAAGCATTCGCGTAGTGGCCCGTGCCCAATCGCTGCAACGACGACAATAGGGAGTATTCCCTGGCGGTCATAGCTGTGTGCTCGGCTGCGGAGCGCGTGCTGAACGCGAGCTTCCACAGTTCTTTCGCCACGTGCATTCCGCACCACCAAGATTGCCGGTCTTGGCAGCCTATTAATGCGAGCTCGTTCTGAGCATGCGCTCTAAACAGTGACCTCAAATATGGCGGCCAGTGAATACCTCCTCCGATAGCCGAGCCATAACAATGTCTGGAACTCAGCGCGTGTCCTGTGCTTTGCCAACCCCAGCGCGTGGCTATGATCAACATTGGCGGCATATAATCGTCTTCAGATCACGTGGCCGTTTGTTCTGGCTGCGAGTTGAGGGGGTGAACGCTGCTCGTTTTTCTTTAATTTTTTACTGGGACTTCTATTGCGTAGGGTGAAAAACAAACCCGTGTTTCATAGGTCATTAACGTCAGGGATCCGTTCTAAGCGGTATTTGCGCAAAGTACACAAATTGTTGCATCGCCCCTTTAAGGCCGTTAGAAGGAACATGAAACGACAGAATACGCGTACTTACTTCCAGGTAATTACAATGGCAAATAAGGGAATGCTCGGAGCTTTTTAAGCGCGTTCGAGTTCGCCATGGCCATTCGTGACGCGAGCTTAGAACGGGCATTTTTGGCGAGACGGACCGCAACGTTGCAAATATCACAGTACTCAAATGTACGGTATATTAAAAGATTTCTTCTTGATATAGTAATAAATAAAACTCCTAAGCACTCCAAGGATGGTAATAGGCAGTTTTAGCACAGCGTTACCACAGGCTACCGTGAGTACGGTAAAGCACCTGGCGAGCGTTGAAAATGATGCTTTAAAGGTGCAGCGCGAGCTTCCGGTTGCAATGCTCCACCGTATGGTAGCCTGCGGTCACGCTATCCTTAAAGTTCCTATCAATAATCACAGGGCAGTTTAATCGCGTGTTGCAATACACTAAAACCACGCCGATGAGCCTCGAGTTGTGAGCATGTGACACGAATCATCAATACTGTGAACGCTGCACTTCCGGAGCTTGATGGTCACCATGCGCGGCCCGCTTTTTAAAGTATACTAATGACCAAACATAGCGCAAACACCATGATATCTTCATTAAACTCAAAAATAGTTTGCCACAAACAGTTACGTGGCCGGAGCCCAGAAGGCGATTGCCCTCCACAAAGCTTCCCAAGTTGAGGTTTCTGCAACTTTTAAAAATCAACTTGCTAGATTTCCTGGTGCACATCAACATCTCCATTGCCGGTAATATGCTCCTTAGTGCCGCGACCAGCGTCAGCGAGCAGGCGCACGGGAAATCCTGGAGAACTCTCCCCGTCTCTTCCTCCATGTTGAAACGGCCGCCCCGCGATTTATGGGGTGTTGGAGTTGCGATAGAGCTGGCTTCCAGGTGCTTTGGGGACATGCTCGTCAGTGCACGACTGGTTCTTTCGCTTTGGGCTTGGAGTGTTTTTTTTTTTTTCCGCCCGTGAGCTGTCAAAAACAAAATAATAAATAGGGGCTATAAACATGCAGATAAAGTTGATTACTAAAGATGCCGATCCCGTTTGGAAGTGGCAGTCGTCGACGACGGTTTTTCTTCAAAGAAGTGATCTGCCGTTGGCGAACGCTAATGATTTGGTTGGGTGCATTTGTCATTTAATTCGTGGCCTCTTTATTGAGAGTTTAACTCACTTTGTTCTCTGAAAGCCTCCCTTATTTTTAAGGCATTAACTGGGCGCCACGAGTGTCTCTGTGTATTATCACCGCATGTGTTGCAAAAGGAGCCAGCCTAAAATATCACTAACAACCCCCCAATATCGATGTCTTTTTATGTGTACAAACGGATGAAAACTATTTGTAGAGATCGGCAACAATCTCTGAAGCTTCGCGAACTAAGTATTAACATAGAAAAAAAAAAAAAAAAAAAAAGCTCGAGGTACACCTAAGCATTTCTTATGCGTTGTGGATGCGAAAACATGCAATCCGCTCGTCCGCTCGGTTTATCGTCTGCTCGTCCGCTCCCTTTGTCGTCAGCAGCGTACAAGCGCGTGCGCGCTTCGGGATCTCGGAGGCCATGGCGCAGCGGCCAATGGGAGCCCGTCGACGCGCGCCAGCCAATGGAACCGATGGCGATCACGGAAACTAGGAGCCGTTTTCGCGCTTCAAACTGATGACGCCAGCTCGCTCCATGAGACAGTTAGTGCTTTCGCATTAAAAAACGATATTTCAAAAGCCTTGTTTGAAACTCCCGCCCGAATTTATGATGAAGTAGATAGCAAAATTAACGTTTTTTAATGACTTCAAACTGGTAGTGTCATTTAAATTTTTTTAAGTTT
This sequence comes from Ixodes persulcatus, assembly GCA_013358835.2. Taxonomy (NCBI): domain Eukaryota; kingdom Metazoa; phylum Arthropoda; class Arachnida; order Ixodida; family Ixodidae; genus Ixodes; species Ixodes persulcatus. The sequence goes on along the minus strand of JABSTQ010009165.1, from coordinate 851,210 downwards.
TTTTTTTCCTTTACCACGCACTGATTAACGGTTAAGATTTGAGCTTGTAGGGTACACACTTGTAAATAGATGAGCTTGAACTTTAGAACTCTATTTGAACGCGAAGAAAGAAAGGACAGGACAGGACGCACAGCGGTTTGTCCTCTCGGGTCCCTTCTTTCTTCGTGTTCAAGTGTAGTTCTAAAGTTCAAGCTGGTCTATTTACACATACACTCATTACACTCATTGATAACGGCAATCGCAAGCGCGCGCTTCTTCCAACCGACCAATGGTGCACCAGTTTTACTGGGCTCTTGACACATTACCTCTCTCCGCGTGCAAACGGCGCATCACGTTTTAAGGCTAAAGCATCAACTGTGCCATGGAGCGAAGCCGGCGTTTTCTGTAGCAGCGCAATGGCACTTTAATTCCCATTGACTGCGACGCACCTTGGCGCTCTATAGCAACGACGTGATCGTTGCTTAGGGGCCAGCGGAACTGCTTCAGGGGCGGATCCAGAACTTCGTTTTGGGAGGGAGGGGGGGGGGGGGGGGGCGGGAAGATTTCTAAAGATACTATTCTCCCATTCTTTCTTGTGCACCGGGGAAGCCCACCAATGTCAAATTGCCCTCCGAGAAGGGGGAGGGGGGAGGTCGACTTTGTTTGGGGGAGGGGGGGGGGGGGGGGGCGGGCGCCTTCGTCGCTCCCCCCCCCCCCCCCCCCTTGGATCCGCTCCTGAACTGCTGTCGGCACAGCGGAAGGAGGGGACGTGGGTATGCGCTGGCCTGACGTTAGGCCTAACGTTACGCTTGGAGGTCTAACGTCGTCAACCGGTACCCGCAGCTAGGGCGATGATGCTGATGAGAGCACCCGTGATTTGAGTACGCACCGCGCCGAGTTCGCACTCCCGCTGCGTCCTCACCGAGCGGCGCAGCAGTTAGCTGCGAGCCAGGGCGGTCTGCAACGCGCACCACCGGACTTCTCAGGCGCTGCGGCCGCTTCTGCTCCTCTCGGCGCCAAGAATGCTTTCGCATTCACAACTCATGAGAAGTGCTTAGGTGTCCTCGGAATTTTTCGCTCTTTATTCATCTCATTTATTTAATTCGATTGATTTTTTTTTATTTAGCATGTGTTTGTGGGTTTTAAACGATTTAAAAGAATAAGAAAAAAAGGTAAATAGAAAAATGAGGTGAACGACGCGAAGGATAACCCCAAACCTCTTGACTGCACAAATTGCTCTCTCGAAGTCGAAGAGATTCTCCCGACGCCGAAGACAAGATATGGTTCCAGCTTTCACCGATTTTCCGGTCGTCCTCATCTCTCTCAACACCTCAGCGCAGAACCGCCATGTTAAAAACAGAAAAAAAAAATGCGTGACGATTGCACGACGTGATTCGTTTATTCGCAGCGGCAGCAAGGTCATGACACGTTTTTCCGTCAAATCTAGCGGGGAAACTGAATTGGCGCATAGTTGACGTGATCGCAATTTTTCCGCTAAATTTATCCGGGATACCTGAACTTGTCTGTAGGTCCCGTGACATCAGGCCACGTGACATCGATTTTCCCGCCAAATTTAGCGTTAAACTGTATTGTTGCATAGGTCATGGGATGTCGATTTTTCCGCTAAATTTAGCGGGGAAACTGATTTGGTGCCTGTCGCGTGACTTCAATTTATTTGCTAGATTTAGCGGGGAACCTGATTTTGTATTAGCTGGCGTGGCATCAGGTCACGTGACAACAATTTTCCCGCCAAATTTAGCGGGGAAACTGAATTGGTGCATATCACGTGGCGTGAATGTTTCCGCCAAGTTTAGCGGGGAAACTAAATTGGTGCATAGGTCACGTGACGTAATGTTTTTCGCTAGCGGGGAACCCGAATTTTTGTGTAGGTTCCGTGACATCAGGTCACGTGACAACAATTTTCCAGACAATTTTTGGCGGGGGAACTTCTTTGTTGCATTAGTCACGTGGCGTCAATTACATGCGCTAAATTTAGCGGGGAAACTAAATTGGTGCATAGGTCACGTGACGTAATGTTTTTCGCTAGCGGGGAACCTGAATTTTTGTGTAGGTTCCGTGACATCAGGTCACGTGACAACAATTTTCCAGACAATTTTTGGCGGGGGAACTTCTTTGTTGCATTAGTCACGTGGCGTCAATTACTGCGCTAAATTTAGTGGGGAAACTGAATTGGTGCATGTCAGGTGACGTGAATGTTTCCGCCAAGTTTAGCGGGGAAACTAAATTGGTGCATAGGTCACGTGACGTAATGTTTTTCGCTAGCGGGGAACCTGCATTTTTGTGTAGGTTCCGTGACATCAGGTCACGTGACAACAATTTTCCAGACAATTTTTGGCGGGGGAACTTCTTTGTTGCATTAGTCACGTGGCGTCAATTACTGCGCTAAATTTAGTGGGGAAACTGAATTGGTGCATGTCACGTGACGTGAATGTTTCCGCCAAGTTTAGCGGGGAAACTAAATTGGTGCATAGGTCACGTGACGTAATGTTTTTCGCTAGCGGGGAACCTGAATTTTTGTGTAGGTTCCGTGACATCAGGTCACGTGACAACAATTTTCCAGACAATTTTTGGCGGGGGAACTTCTTTGTTGCATTAGTCACGTGGCGTCAATTACTGCGCTAAATTTAGTGGGGAAACTGAATTGGTGCATGTCAGGTGACGTGAATGTTTCCGCCAAGTTTAGCGGGGAAACTAAATTGGTGCATAGGTCACGTGACGTAATGTTTTTCGCTAGCGGGGAACCTGAATTTGTGTGTAGGTTCCGTGACATCAGGTCACGTGACATCAATTTTCCAGACAATTTTTGGCGGGGGAACTTCTTTGTTGCATTAGTCACGTGGCGTCAATTACTGCGCTAAATTTAGTGGGGAAACTGAATTGGTGCATGTCACGTGACGTGAATGTTTCCGCCAAGTTTAGCGGGGAAACTAAATTGGTGCATAGGTCACGTGACGTAATGTTTTTCGCTAGCGGGGAACCTGAATTTTTGAGTAGGTTCCGTGACATCAGGTCACGTGACATCAATTTTCCAGACTATTTTTGGCGGGGGAACTTCTTTGTTACATTAGTCACGTGGCGTCAATTACTGCGCTAAATTTAGTGGGGAAACTGAATTGGTGCATGTCACGTGACGTGAATGTTTCCGCCAAGTTTAGCGGGGAAACTAAATTGGTGCATAGGTCACGTGACGTAATGTTTTTCGCTAGCGGGGAACCTGAATTTTTGTGTAGGTTCCGTGACATCAGGTCACGTGACAACAATTTTCCAGACAATTTTTGGCGGGGGAACTTCTTTGTTGCATTAGTCACGTGGCGTCAATTACTGCGCTAAATTTAGTGGGGAAACTGAATTGGTGCATGTCAGGTGACGTGAATGTTTCCGCCAAGTTTAGCGGGGAAACTAAATTGGTGCATAGGTCACGTGACGTAATGTTTTTCGCTAGCGGGGAACCTGAATTTGTGTGTAGGTTCCGTGACATCAGGTCACGTGACATCAATTTTCCAGACAATTTTTGGCGGGGGAACTTCTTTGTTGCATTAGTCACGTGGCGTCAATTACTGCGCTAAATTTAGTGGGGAAACTGAATTGGTGCATGTCACGTGACGTGAATGTTTCCGCCAAGTTTAGCGGGGAAACTAAATTGGTGCATAGGTCACGTGACGTAATGTTTTTCGCTAGCGGGGAACCTGAATTTTTGTGTAGGTTCCGTGACATCAGGTCACGTAACAACAATTTTCCAGACAATTTTTGGCGGGGGAACTTCTTTGTTGCATTAGTCACGTGGCGTCAATTACTGCGCTAAATTTAGTGGGGAAACTGAATTGGTGCATGTCACGTGACGTGAATGTTTCCGCCAAGTTTAGCGGGGAAACTAAATTGGTGCATAGGTCACGTGACGTAATGTTTTTCGCTAGCGGGGAACCTGAATTTTTGTGTAGGTTCCGTGACATCAGGTCACGTGACATCAATTTTCCAGACAATTTTTGGCGGGGGAACTTCTTTGTTGCATTAGTCACGTGGCGTCAATTACTGCACTAAATTTAGTGGGGAAACTGAATTGGTGCATAGGTCACGTGACGTCAATATTTCTCCTAGAGGTGAACCTATATTTGTCTGTAGGTTCCGTGACATCATGACATGAGACACGTGACATATGAGGTAAACTTTTCTACTACATTTAGCGGGCAAAGTGTTTCGTTTACGCCCACGCCGTCACTGAACCAGGGGACGGGCCTACACACCGGCGCTGCAAAAAATTAAAAGAATAAAGCAGACGGCCGATGTTTTGTTACTAACATTTCATGGATCTGTTTTTTTTTTATATTTCGAAGTAATGAGTTACTGATATCACTCATTACAATTCTTCCGCCACGTGAAAGGGAGAGAGAGAGAGTGGAAGAAGGGCGATGCAATGACTTTCGCGCTTTTAGCATGCGTATCACAAGACGGCGGTTTGCTAGCGAAGGAAGTGTTCGCGAGAGAAAGGAAAGGAATTCAGGCAAAGCACGAGAACCTAGCTGGAACCACTTTCTGGACTCGTTCGTGAGGCCAGCCAAGCTGGGAGGATTCGACTGTAAAACTAATGGCCCATCAGTCCGTCGCATGGGGTTCTTGAAGATCAGTATCGGGCACTGGGAATGTGGTGTATATGTCCGGTCCCCTACCTCTCTGCGCCTTGTCCCCCAAAAACTAATCAGCGTTTTCTTACTTTTTTTTTTGTCGTTACACAAAACGGCCTTTTGCTTGTTGATATTTCTTCCTACACACTCCCACCACGCAAACAAAAAAAGTTCTAATGAGACCTCGCCCCTGGTTATTCTTGACAGAGCTGTGAAAGCTAAATACTGGCTGGATCAACCAGCTATGTGGCTTGTGTCACTTGACTTTCCATCAGCGGATGCTTAAGGCAGAAATATGAGGGGGGCGATGGTAGTAGTTCATTGGAGCAAAAAATGTTGGGGTTCCAATCCACGCTGTGAAGGTGGTTGGCCAGCGACGCTGTGGTGTTACCTGCTACGATTGCCCACTGCACTATACCAAGTTATTGACGAAAGAAAAGTAAATGCACTGTATTAAAACGCTTTATATAGACCGTTTTCATGGCAAACGCCTCCAGCCGGCAATCTAGTCTTCGACGTCCCAGAGAACTTCCTGTTCATAAAAATAATGAACAAAGCCAACCTCAACACTGCTGCGGGAAATATCGTTGAAACCTTACCAATTCTCCAGGTGAACGCCAACGGAACGAAGAAGCGCGAGATCTATTAAAAATTTTCGAACATTCTTGTAAACCAACTTGAATCCTCCATGACATTACAATGTACAGCCGAAGGCCCTCATTAAATCTCCAACGTTGTTGTCCGTGTAGCACTTATGCTTTCTTGCACTTGTGACATACGCAAGCTCGACAGGCTTGCAAAGACGGAGCGACTGGAAGTCGCTTGGGACGCAAGCGGCAGTTCATATTTGTAAACAGCAAAAGGGTCTTATAACATGGAAGGCTAGTGACGTCACTCGCCACGTCTCATGCTGCCGTCGCCGCGGTGGCTAGCGCAACAGTAATCTTTACCGCGAAACGTATGCGGTGAGCGCAACGTGCTTTGCATTGTTATCAGGAGCGCCTTATCATCAATTACCTGGTTCGGATGCTTGTTTTGTGCTTGTCTTTATTGAAACGAATGCTGTGCTGTATGTTGTATGCGTGATATGGATATTTCGCTTTAATGGCTGAGGTTTTTGTGTGTTTTTTTTCGTGAGAACGACGGCGCGAAAAAGTTCCAGAAATCCAACGTGTGAGTCATACACAGCTTCGCTGTCAAAAATCTAGCATAAACCCTGCTGTGAGTTTAAACAGTAACTTCCGACTGCAGACAATAAGCTGGCTGGGGAGCACAATTAAAACTGCTTGGGACTTCGAAGCTGAACCCATATTCTTAGAAACGAGGATGCTGGCCCTAGTGAAAAAGCCTTTTTAATGAGAAATGTATTGTGTCCAATAAACGCGTATGAATCATACAAGAAATATAATAACCTATAGGAACCATATAACTATGTAAGTACTATATAAGATATATAAGAACCACATAAGAAGTTTATAAGAGACTTCACACAAGTTTCTTATATGGTTTTTATATGTTCTTATATATCTTATATATTTCTTATATAGTTATTATATGGTTCTTATACGGTTCTCATATATTCTTATATATCGTGTATGATTCATATGTGTTTATTGGAAGCAAAAGTTTTCATGCAAATTAGATTTTTCACTAGGGGGGTTCTCGTCAGCGGATTGTGCCTGCGGGAACCTAGACCAAAATTTATTTATGTATACTGCGACCTCAGTTGAGGTCATTGCAGGAGTGGATTACACAACTAAAACATGAGTAGAGAGAACAATAAACAAGAACATATTCAACAACAAATGATTCGCCAGAAACACCAAACATCAGAGGAAGTCAACTTTCGCAAGTTTTATAACAAAGTCGTCGTACTGGAGCATACGCGTAGAACCGTCAATACTATTCCACAGCTCAACAGTGCGCGGAAAAAAGGAAGTTTTGAAACAGTTTACGCGAGAACGAAAGGGTACAATATTTAAGGGATGGGAACGCCTAGTGCGCGAAATATCTGAGAAGGAAATATACTTCATACATTCAATGCCACTTACATTATTAACAATTCTATGTAACAACTTCAATCGCTCGATAGTTCGAAAAAATGTTAGGGAAAAGAAACACGGCCCATGTTTTTTGAGAATAAACAGTGGCTGACTTGGACACTGGAGTTGAGACAGCGTAAGGCGGCTGTAAACGCTAGAGTCATGGAAGCCTTCCGTTCACCGACAATTTTTCTTTTCCTAATAATTTCTAAAGGGCAAAATCTGTTTAGCTGAAGGATCGAGCATTAATATTTCGTGTGGAGTTTTGGTTCTGATAACTTTGATGATCAGAAAGAAGATCAAGTGGGTCATGGTCGGATAACAACTTTCATCAAGCAGGAGTCTTTGACATGTACCCAGACACAAGTAACGGATCTAGGCCTTACAGCCAGTTGGTTTTAGTGGGTAAACCAGTCCCTATCTCGGCAACAAGCAGCAACCACAGAAAAATTATATCTTCAGGGGAATCGTGTTTTGAAGTTCGCCGATGCCATAATTCGAATTGTGTGCGTGTCTCCACCACCTAAGTGCATTCGTCGCATATTCATGGAATTTAGTTCTGTGTCGGTTGAACAGCGTTAGACTCGGTTATCTTGAACCCCTGTTTAAGTCATTTAAAAGTTTAAAAAATCGCTCCATAAACATATTCACCTAAAATACAGGGTAGACTCTACTGAAATTGTTTTATTTCTTAAGGGCCCAAGCTTTCCCCCTCAAACACGCAGTAGATATTACATGCCTTCTGCACTTTCCTTTGGAGGAACGCAAAAGTAATCAAGTAACGAGTTAATTAAACAATTACTTTTTACGGCGGTTAATTTGGAACGGTAACCCTAGTAAAATCTTATATATATAAGAAATGTCTTGTTCCCATAAACGCATATGATTAAATAATATCACAGAAGAGCATACAAGAAACTTAAATAACATATAAGAACAATATAAGACCCAGAACAACCAATAGGTTGTAATGTGGTGGCACATAAAATATAAATCCACAACGATGTCTGTCACTGTTAAAACATGCGGTGCTGGTCAATAACCAAAAAAAAAAATATGAATCAAGCTCTCGTTTAAAGAATAACAAATCTAAAAAAATCAATGTGAGGCGACAATTCATTAGCAGAAATTCGCATCCGCACCAATGGTGACATTTTCGATTGCACAAAGGGATAAAATACACTCGTTCCTCTAATAGCACGATCTGGCACATGAAATCCCAGCGATGACACCAGTTCACTATCAATATGGTCGTGAACAACTTTATGTAAAAAGAAAACATCACGAGCAGTCCGTCTTTTTAACAAGTTGCACAAGGAAAGTTCTTTAAGAATGTATTCGTAATCGTAATAACATATCTTCCCAAAATACCTATCATAAACAATTCGAACAAATCGTTTTTGAACCCTTTCGATTCGCTCTGCATCAGCTGCAGTGAGCGAATTCTATGCAGCACTGCAAAACTCAAGTCTAAAGGCTGTTTCACATGCTGCGACTCTCGTCCGAAATCGGTGCGATTTCCAGTAAACGTTTTATTAAAATCGCAGTCGCACTGTCGCAGCGGCTCCGCTGCGACTGGTTTCGACCAAGTTGGTATTTTGTCACAGAGTCGGTGCGATCGATTTCTCGTCAACCAGCCGTTCATTAGCCAGCTTTCATTCGTGATAGCTGCAGATTCGAAAATAAATTTAGACACCTAGACGATTTTGGTTTAATGCTTAATTATTAGAAATTATTAGTTACATATTGTATTCGTAAAACATTTGTGTTTATTAAGACGTTTTTGATGTCTTTTAGGCAAAGTAAAATGCGTCGCCTCCGTGTCCGAAGAGCAGGCCGCTCCGACAGAAATCGCGCTTGTTGGATCATGTAAAAACAAACATTGCGATCGCACTCGCTGCGTCGGCTGCCGCACCGATTTTTTTTTTTTTTGCACAGTCGCTGCATGTGAAACAGGCTTAACTCGCACTAAGGAGCAAAACAAGCGGACGACACATAAAGAATTGGAAAAGTTACGCGTCACGCGTGATATCATTCCCAACCCTCAAACAGCTGAAGCAACAATCTTGCTAACATGATGTGAAAAGGAAAGATTGCTATCAAAATAAACGCCGTCCAATAGTACAATTGCCAAGTATGTACGGGTAAGAAATGTTTTTACAGCGAAGCTGTATACCTCTACCAGCCAAGGAAATTTTCGTGTCGTTGGCGTTGTAAGCAAAAACTGTACTAACAGGTCCAAGAAGAACTCGGCGATAACGTTCCACGGGTAAGCTTTACACTAACTCTCAAATTATTGTGGTCAACTCTTTCCAACTGCGTTGCGATCTTTACGAACCTTAGCCCGCATTTTCGAGCGGCATAATCAAGTCGCATCATTCTAATACATTGAAATACGCGATAGGCAAGCAAACGCAATCATTGGATCTAAACTTGCAGTTTTGGGCACATTTATGTAGGACAACCGCACGTATTTGAAAGTTGCTCTGTGGTTGAAGCACCTTATCTCAACTACTCCAAATTGGGTTTGAAACATTTCAAATTACCTGCTCGTCATACTTGCAAGAGATGTTTCAAAAACTTCAAATATTAGTGGCATATAAATGAGGCAGAAGGGGTAGTTTAGAATAAGCATATGTTTCTATAATAAAATGCACACAAACAATAATTAGAAATGCACAAATATGTATTTGTTTTATTGAAAGACAGCACTGTTTCGGTGTTTTGACAGTCCGACCTCGTTGTCTGCCGCAGATTTCCACTGAGACACCCAGAACTCCTCCAGGCATGGCTGCAGAAAATGGAATGCATACACTGGACTCCCACCAAGTTCTCCAAGCTGTGTTCAGAGCACTTCGAAAATGACTGCTTCCACAGGCTTGTTGGCAAGACTAACCTGAAACAAGGAGCAGTGCCCACACTGTTCACCCTTCGAGCGGTCAGACCTCAACAACACCCCCGAACTGACTTTCCCTCCACCTCTCAAGTGGTCCGATCTCAACGGTCCCCCCAGACTGACTTTCCCTCTCCACAAGCAGCCGTGATTGGCGCGAAGCCGGGCTTCACAAAGGAGTGCTTCGAAAAAGTTTCCCACGAAGCTCAGAAAGGACCTCTCCTCATCAGCCTGATGGTGGATGAGATTAGTATAAAGAAACAAGCGGACTGGGACGGCAAGGAAGTCGTAGGCTACTGTGACCTGGGCCATGGCATCCTCAAAGACGACTGCATTGCATATGCGAAGCACGCGCTTGTTTTCCTGGCAGTTGCCGTCAACCGCAACTGGAAGCTACCTCTGGGATATGCCCTGATTGATGGACTCGACGGCACTGTTCGGTCCAATTTGGTCCAGCAGTACCTGATAAAATTGAAGGAGGCTGGTGCCGACTGCATCTCTGTGACGTGCGACGGCACAAGCTGCAATCTATCTATGCTCTCAGCACTTGGGGTAAGCCTGGCGGAACCAAGAATGAAGAGCTGGTTCCCTCACCCCTCCGACCCGTCAAGAAGGGTGTATGCAATCTTAGAGGCATGCCACATGTTGAAGCTCATGCGAAACCTGCTGGCTGAAAAGGAGCTCATCAGCGATGGTGCGGGTAGGACTGTTGCCTGGCATTACATAATGTGTTTGGATCGCCTACAACAAAAGGAAGGCCTCCACGCCGGGAACAAACTTCGGTGGCGGCACATTGATTTCCACCAACAGAAGATGAAGGTGTCGTTGGCGGCACAGACGTTAAGCCGCTCCGTCAGCTGTGCCTTGTTGTTCTGCAAGGAAAAGCAGATCCCCGGCTTTGAGGGTGTGGAGGCCACTGCCGAGTTTGCAGCAGTAGTGGACGACACCTTTGACCTCACCAATTCCTGTCACCCCCTTGCTCTTGGCCATAGGTCGGCATTTTAAGCAGTCTTCACTCAAACTCACGATCACTATTTTTTCCTCAATCACGACTCACGCCCACTCACGATCACGATTTATTCAAAATAGGGTCATCACCCGGACTCACCTTCACGGTTCAACACAAAACCAAAACTCACTCGCCGTCATCATCACGGTCGTCACGCTCACATGTCATCACGGTCATCACGCTCACAGGTCATCACGAATCATCAGACTCACAGGTCATCAGACTCACAGGTCTTCACACCTACATGTCCTCATGGTCCTCACACTCACAGGTCATCACGGTCCTCGCACTCACAGGTCCTCACACTCGCAGCTCTTCACGGTCCTCACACTCACAGGTCCTCATGGTCCTCACACTCACACAGGCCCTCACGGTCCTCACACTCACAGGTCATCACGGTCCTCGCACTCACATGTCCTCACATTCACAGCTGCTCACGGTCCTCACACTCACAGGTCCTCACGGTCCTCACACTCACACAGGTCCTCACGATCCTCACACTCACAGGTCATCACGGTCCTCGCACTCACAGGTCCTCACGCTCACAGCTCCTCACGGTCCTCACATTCACACAAGTCTTCACGCTCATCTTACTCGCAGTCCTCACACTCACAGGTCATCACGCTTACAGGTTGCTTCCTTTGTTTTTCTTTTGTTCCTCGCAAGCCGTTGGTTTGTCTTCGCGTGAGTCGTGCGGCGGGGGAACTACCCCAAAAAAGTGAACTTCTGAACCGCTTATCCAATTTGAAAGAAAGGAACTATGTTTATGTTTATGCATGCTCCGCACATTTCTACCAAATTTCGTTCACCCGGATTAATTACAAAAGAAACTAAATGCAAGCTGACAAAATTGGGAGTGTTGAACTTTCGCCTGCTGACAAGGGCAGCGGTAAAACACAAACGCGCCTTCCGACAGGTTACACAGACAACGTCGCAGTGATTAGAGCATCGCCTCGCTGTGCATACCTCGCTCATATGTACACAAATGAACGATTAATACATATATCACCCCCGTTTCTTTTTTTTGGGCCATCCACACGTACTTCTACGGAAGTTTATGCACACTATATATACAATAAACATATGCATTTACCAAATTTGTTTTCTCTTTTTTTTTTTTTTTTTTTTTTTTTGGGGGGGGGGGGGGGCGGTAATATTAGGTAGGGTGACGTACAGAGCGCGACACTGTTAGCGCGAACAAGCGATTGCCGGTTTTTTTCAATTTTTCTCTTCGAAACCAAGGGATGTCATCCAAGTTATTATTTCTACGGAAAGAGCTCAGTTAGTTTTATAACGTAAGCGATAAAATTTCGTGTTCGCTAATACTATTTAGAAGTAAAATGCGAAAATGCGCCGACGTCGTGTTCGCGCTAACAGTGTCGCGATGTGTACCTCTGGTTTGAAATCTCACCATAATCCCTGTTGGCAGTGGTGTCCGTCAGTCGTATGCTATTCTATGAGCAGAAGCCGCGGAGGCCGAGTTTTCCTTCTCACTCGAGTTGTTTCTGCTTTTGTTGGTCGACCGAGCATGCCGGAGTAGGCTGCGATTTAAGGAATCATCACCCGGTATTGTTTTTCAGTCATCTCGGCCTTTATAAAATACTGTCAGCATTTATTATCTGGATACGTGCAGCCGTCCTTGGATTGGTTTCATTTGCATTGGTTTGGCATGGCTTTGCTTAATTTGGTTTGGAGTGGATTGGGGGTTTGGGGTCGTCTCCGTGTGCCTCTTTGTCGCGCTCTCGATCACGTAAGGTGCGCCACTTTTTATGTGGCAAGCCGCGTCATTCTTGGCGCGCAGTTCATCGAACAGGGTTTCATGGACAGATCGTTTCATCGACACTGCGATGTTGCATCGGCAGATCGTTTCTTCGACATTCGATGCTCGACAGAGTTTGCTACATTTCGTCGACACGTTTTTGTTTTTTTTACTCTGACGTCTAGACGACATTTCTTTTTCTCTCTCTTTCATCGACGCGGCGTTGGCAACGCTTCTTGGCGTCTCGCGTTCTTCGCGTATTCGCAGCGCACTGCGGTGTGGACAGGGCGCAGGTGGGGCAAGCGCAAATGCTCCTCACTCTTCGTACGCAGTGCGCTGTGCGCTTATGTTGCTGGAGTGGTGCGTGCGGCGTGGCGGCCTTTTGGATATGCTTGGCTGTACGGGCGCGTGCTCGGCCTGTCTAGCGTATATTTTTTTTTACGTAAGGAGCGTGCCCTGTGAAGCTGAGGCTCGGCGCTCGGCAGCCAGACAGCCGGGAGTAATTGTTGCTTTCTGTCGTGCTTTTGGCTGCGTGCACACTGGAAGCTCGCGAGAGGCATAATCGTTCCAAACTTTTTCTAAGGGGGTGTTTCTCGACGCGGTGGTGGTCTCGTATACCGCTCATTTTTTGTAGAATCATGTGAGGCTTATTCTGTGCCCAGTAATGCACGCGAAATACCAAAACTGATGTTTTGCATTCTCGTCTCGCAAGTGTTCCGAAAAAAGTAGTGACGTAGAGGTTAACATGTCGGTTTCGGTAGTCTTTAAGAGTTGATGAACGAGGTATTTACATTGTTGTAGCTTGTAGAGTCGGAGCTGGCGGAGATCTATCGTCTACGTCGTCTTCTTTGCCATTGGGCAGCTGACCGATTCTACGTGCTCGAGCTATCGCTGGAAGCGTAATCCTATTTATATAGTACTCAACAGTGCTCATCCGTGTGCACTGTAGTGAACATTTCAGGCCCGACATATCAATAGTTTCTTGTTATCAACCAGGAAAACGCAATATCTGTAAACACCTCACGACAAAGAATAAAAACCAGAGCTCGCCGTTCGCTTTGACCAATAGACCTATCTCACACACTTTCACGGCTACCACAATGACAATTGTGGTAGCCGTGAAACGCAAACTTAATCGCGCCGCCGCTTCGCGGCGCCGCGACAGACCTGTGTGAGTCATATGAATCTGAAAGAGAAAGAACTACCAGCTAGATTGCGCGTGTCGCTGTTTCGCAACATGTGACTTAAAAAGGGGCGGTGCAACGATATTCAATTGGAATGTTTTTCACTTTACACGAGCTTACTGGCACTAGTGGGACTCAAGGATACTCGCACGCAACGCCACTGGCCAAGAAACTCCTTTGTTGCGCTGTAATTTCGAGGACAAAACCGAGTGTTTTCATTCAATCTCTCCTTCGCAAAACCTGATGACGTAGCTGGGCGGTAGCAGTACCGCCCAGTGATGATATTTGAATGCGGCTCATAGATTGGACCCGAGCATGGCGTGGACACTCGATTTGGGCTCGTGATAATCGATAGCTCGGGAAGCATTCGGGTAGTGTCCTGAGTCCAATCGCTGCAATGACGACAACAGCCGAACCATAACAGTGTCTGGAACTCAGCGCGTGTCCTGTGCCTTGCCAACCCCAGCGCGTGGCTATGATCAACATTGGCGGCATATAATCGGCTCCAGATCACGTGGCCGCTTGTTCTGGCTGCGAGTTGAGGGGGTGAACTCTGCTCGTTTTTCTTTATTTTTTTCTGCGACTTCGATTACGTGTGGTAAAAAAAGGAATGGGTATTTCACAGGTCATTAACGTCAGAGATCCGTTCTAAGCGGTATTTGCGCAAAATACAAAAATCGTTACATCGCCCCTTTAATCACAAGTTCCCATGAGCTATGATCTGCCAACGCTCTACATTTCCTCTCCAACCTTTCCCTCCCATACGTTGATTGATTGGCACCCTTCCGCATATTTGCGGCCAACTATTTTTAACAAACCCCTCTCACAACTTTCTTTCCCCCTTCCCCGTTGCCTATGCGAGTCTTTCCCCTTCCTGGAGGATAACAATCTGCATAGGCATTAAACCCCTTTTCCCCTTTTATACAACCCCCCCCCCCCCCCCCCCCCCCCACCAACCGTCTGGAGCGTGCGTGACGCAGCCATAGTTGTACTTCACAGGAGGCAGCGGTAGTGCACGAGACGGCTCGTGATTGACACGCGCAAGCCTACAGCGGCGTTGACCCTCGTGCGGAAAGATTACAGTTCCCGCAATGCATTGCGCTGGAGGAGGCGTAGCGAAACTGGCGGTGGGTCGGTCTATTACCTCAAGCCCGGTTCACACATCTGCGTTCCGACGACAAAAACAACACGAACGACATGACACCGGGACGATTCTGTTCGCATTACAGAGCGTGACAGATAATGTAATGAGCAGCTTTATCAAGCAATCATGTGTCACGGTTGTGCCGGTGTCATGTCGTTCGTGTCGTTTCTGTCGTTCCTGTAGCTCGGAACGCAGATGTGTGAACCGGCCTTTACGAGCCTACTCTGATGTTACACTTGAACGTCACGGAAAATCGGTCTTCCCGCCTTTTCGAGGCGTCGCCACGGGTACGAATACTAGCGGTGTCTATTTAAGTGATTTGTTCGGCACACATGCGTCAGTATAGGTTAACTTATGACTAGGGATGCCGCGAACTTCTTTCGAACCGAAGGTTCGATTATCGATTCAAGCGGTTCGAAAGGTTCGAAAGATTTCGAATTTCTGAACTTTCCATATCGAGAAATTCGACGGAAGTCGAATTTTCGAACTTAGACTAAGAAGTTTGACGCTTTTAGAAATTTCGAACTTTACACGTTCAGAACGAAATGTTTTTCGGGCCTTCGAACTTATTACGCTAAAAAGTTCGATCCTTTTCGAACTTATTACGCTGCGAAATTCGATGCTTGTCGAACTTTCGAACTTCATAGACTAAAAAAATCGATGATTTTCGAGTTTTTGAATTTCTTCCACTAAAATGTTCCAAGCTTTTCGAACTTTCGAACTCCCTACGCTAAGAAATTCGATCATTTTCGAACTTCCGAAGTTATTTATCTAAATAATTCGAAAAGTTTCGAACTTTCGAATCCTGAAAAGTCAAAAGTTCGAAGAACTTCGACCTTTAAGACTAAAAGTTCGAAGTTCGATCGTCGAACTTCGAAAGACGGGCGTGCGGTTTTATATGGATTCAAGCCATGATGAACATTCGTAATTTTTTTCTCGAATTTTTACATGCGGTGTCGCATTCCTTGCGAAAGACAATGCCGTTTATTTCAATGTTGTGGCATGCTTAGTTTTAAACAAATTCCCGAAGGAGGAAGCAAGGACGACGGTTTTTTGACAATTGTCGTTTGTGCCATATTTGAAGCGCGCTATAGCCGAAGCTATGTATGGTAGAGATGTTCAACTTTTTAAGACTTGTCTATGTATAGCCTAGGTAAGTGCCGTCTTAAAATATGAATATTGCTGTTCAAGATGAGTTAAAAAAAAAATGTCCAAACATGTATCTACAGGCTATTATGCCCTAAACTTGGTAATTGTTTTCGTCTAAATTGTTTGAGGTATCGCAGAATACAAAATGATGTATTTATTGTTTTTTTCCCGTTGAGGAATAAATTAACTCATGGGGGAAGATTTCTAATATTGTTGAAGTTCAGCACTTTATTAAAAGAAAAACATTTTTAGTTTTTTTTTTTTTCTCGTTTTACGTTTTTGGGACGTGTTTCTTTTAGCCTGTACACATTTTGGTAGGGAAAACTTGTTTCTAAGTTCTGGGCCTCAGAATCTGCAAGAATACAACACTTCCGACGGATTCTTGATAGTTTCTTTTTTCTCGCCAGCTTTTTATTTCCGCATTTATTGTTATATTTTTTTTATTATATTATGGCACAGTTATTTATGTCTAAAAGGCATAGCTTTGAACTTCCGAACCACTAAGCATGTAACGAGTAGTAGTGCCTTCTGAAAACGAGTTTCTAACAATGACCATCTACGCGATCTTTTATGCTGTGAAGAGCGACAGTAGCTATACATATACATAAATAATTTGATATTGAAATAAGCTCGACCACACCGTCTTTCCCCGTATTGTTTTCTTTAACAGTCCGAAACCCCCCCTCCCACCCTCTTCCCCTTTTTTTGTGCCCAGTTTTTCCTCTTCCGACGCCACTGGTATGGTAGAACGCTCCTCGACCTCGAGTTGTGTCGGCTTCTGTGCTTTTTGCTCGGCGTTTCTTCCGTCCCGGAAAATAAACCTCCAGAGCAATTACAAACTAAAAAATTGTCAAGGTGCAGGCGAGCTGGTGTATGTTGATCGTGATGCAAAATCCCGAGACTGGGAATGAAATTCCCAAGAAATAGTGAAAGAAGAAAGAAAAAAGGGGACAGGACAACGTCTCGAACTCGACATTGTCCTGAGCTAGCTGAGTTTGAGACGTTCTCCTGTCCCCTTTTTTCTGTCTTCGTACAGGTTTTCTTTCAAATTTCATTCCCAGTCTCAGGCTTTTGCATCATGTACAAACTTAACTTACTATATGCCAGCGTCACTCGGGTGGCGTTCGATCGGATTACTACCAGCGTGCAAGGGGGTAGGGAGGCAGTTTACCAGATCGCTTCAAGGTTTTTCTGAGCCTCCACCACCTGCCATCCCCTGGCCGTTTTGTACTGGATGAGTATCGACTGTATCGTTAAACATTGCATTCATGTGATCACTACTGCGTGATGCACGTTAAAGACCCCCTCCCCGGGCTGGTGGTCACAATCACTGATCTATGGTCACACGTCACTCTGCACTGGCAAATATTCCAGCACATCCGGGACACTCGTCGTCTCATTTAATTGCCTGACCAACTTCGCGCAGTCTAAATATCAAACCCGAACCTTTCTAAACCTGATTTCGTGAAAACCACAGAGGCGCGGAAACGTTATTTGCAACTGAAACTGTGGAGGAACATGAAAACTGCACTTCGAACTTTGGGCACTTGGACTTAAAGTTGGAAATCTTCGAATTTCTCGAACCTCAAGTAAAAAAATATTCAAAATAATCGAATCCGAATTTTTAGGAACCGTGAAAGCTTCGAACTTTTCGATTTAGAAACTCCACGCTGTTTGAAAGTTGCGAACTTTTCGAATTCGAACCTCGGTACGGTCGAAAATATCGAAATATTTCGAATTCGAACCTCCATTTGGTTCGAAAATATTGAAACCTTTCTAATTCGAACCTTGGGTGGTTCGCGGGATCCCTAGTTATGACTTTGTCAACATTGCCTGAAGCCTATTCCAATTGTAAAATATAATATCGAAGGTGTCTTCATGGTCCTTTTAAGTGTGCGTGCATGCACGACATGAAGTGTCACAGCTTTGCGACCACAACACCTTACGCAGGCACAATGTCCGGCCATATCAAAATTGAACTGGGCGGTGTTTTTAAACAATATTTAGCGCATTTAGTTCCCGGAAATTAGCAGCACATTCGGGAAGTTGAAGTTGAATGTCATTTTTTTTTTTCATAACTGGCAGAGATTATGACAAGCGATTTCTCTAGTCACTTAGTTGCACATTCACAAGAAATATTATAATTTATGTTACATAATTATCAAACCCGCGTCTTTTCTCTAACCATCGGTTCGAGACAGGTTCTCTGTCGCTCGGTTGACAAGAATCATTCAACGCAGTAGCGTACTTCAACGACCCGCTGATCAATCTTGCCCTGCGCTACACCATTGTAAAATTTCATTGCGGGCTTGAATCATCGCGATATGAGTCATAGGCCTTCAAGCGATAAGAAGTGTTTTAGTATTTAATTGTAAAAAGTTGATTCTCAAATATATTCTTTTTTGTTTTACAAGAAATTCTTACCACCCTCTGAGTACCCATGCACTCAACCATAACACCGTAAAAACGCAACATGAGTAAACAACGGGCAAGGGGAGCACAGCGTCTTGCACGAAGCCCGAGAAGCCCGGGCAATTGGCGCCTCGCAGTCGCGCCAAACCGGAGCGCCGGCAACCCGGCCGTGGCCGTGGGGAAGGCGCCGCGACGTTGCGGCGCCGCTCGCCGCCGTCATCTATTTCTCAGTGTAAGCAGGCACACGGCACACGGCGAATTCTACAAATCCTGTGGAGCCAGTAAATATATTGGAGTGAGACACGTGAGTAGGCCAGGGGGCCCCTGGTCGCGCGGGGACTGCAGGCGGGCGCATTTAGAAACCACGTGTGAACGTTGGCATTTCGCATCGGCGTGAGCCTTTTTGGAACTGTTTTTCGTAAAAGTAAGCCTCAACTTCACGTCTCTATGACCTCACCGGGTTCCTGTGACATTGCGCCTACTCCTATAGAGTTTCCCCAAAAAATAAACGGCGTTATTGCTGCGTGAAAGAGTGTCAGAGTCACGAAGGTGACTCAAGCGTCAAACTTTACCGCTTCCCTTCAAGACTTTTGGGAAGCGACACGGCGACAAAGTGGATTACTGCAGTGCGACGCATCAAGTAAGTGAATTTTACATTAATTGTTGAAGTGAACGAAAATACATGTGTAGGTTTGGAAAGTGGTCTGACAAACTCGTTTTGCAGACTACTCGGCAAAATAACATATTTACACAAGTTGTTTTACAAGTCTCTGAGACAGCCACATAGAGAAATACGGTGGGGAAGATCGGGCCGATTGTTGCTTCGCTGTGACATTGAGAATCAGGCGATCAGGTCTTCAAGCGAGACGCCCGTCGCCCCGTTCCGGTACTTGTAGTTCTAGGCGTGCATTTGGTTGCGACCGCGCGAGCCGTTCGGCACGCGCGATCGCAGCCAAAACCTTCCAAATCTGCAAGTTTTCAAATAGTAAATTTTCGTAGAAAAAATGTTTTGTTTGTTTCGGCTACCAAATTTAATCCTCAGTCTGGTAACACATGTGACGGCGTTTTAAAAATAGGATGCAAAAGGTTTTCTTCAGAAAAAGCTCATGCGAAGCGTAAATATCCTTCTCACACGTGCACTTTGTTGCCTGTCGCCTTTTTACACCAGGCTTGTGTACTGTTCTCTAGCATGCAGAGTTCGGTTCTAATTACCCACATTTTATTCTAGTGTCGTGGGGGCGTCGGGAGAAGAAGAGGACGGTCGAGCGAGGCGCGCGCGGGAGCCAGCCGGTGAGGAAGGAGGGAGAGCGTGCTGCACGAGGCTGGGGCCGGGCAGGAACGATAGAGCCGTTCTGGCTGGTCCGGCCCATGTCGATTCCCGGGGCATTCCACCAGCGAGGTTCGGATCAGGACTGGCGGAAATGGCGAGCCCTGGCCATACCGTCCTAGGCCATGACGATCCAGGAGTGGTTCTGCAGCGAGACTCTGACTGTGATAGCCCGGAACAGCTAGCCTACGCAGTGCTAGTGTGGGTAGGACGATCCGCAGGCGTGGACACGACTCCGACTGCGAGCTATGAACGACGGGCGACAACTAGGGTCGGCGGGTCCAGACTGCCGGCTCTCGAAGACGGGCAACCGGGAAGTACAGTAAACCCATTCGCTGCCTTCTCGATGTGTTGTGTCACTTCCTGGGAGACGAGCGAAGACAGACCGCTCGGGCGGCGGTTATTATAGAGCGACCCCACAAGTGGTGAAGACAACTCAAACTGGTGTTCAAATGACAACTCTAGAATATGCTCTAAACACTTCGACCTATCAAGGCTCCGATTTTCTTTAAAAAAAAAAAAAAAACGCAGAAAATAAACAGGGACATGGCGCGCACGTGCACACGCGTGGACTGCTGAAATTGGGGTCGCCGCCGCTCGCCACGGCCTGATTGGCAGACTGGCCGCCCCATTAACCTAGACACCTACGCTTGAGGAGCTGAATGGAGCACTCTCGTGGCTCCGCCTGGCCATTGCCGACTGGCTATCATGCACTTTCGCTATCTTGCCCCGAACGACACATAAAAGCATGATATCGCACAATGTAAAAGATCTCACTCGAAGCTTCGATTGATCATGACACCGCCTTTGTTGCACTTTTTGAGTGATGACTCATATGCGAAAGGTACGGTGAGGTGCGCGGAAAGATAAAATTGTTTGTTCGACTGGGTGCTGATGAGGATCATGCGAGTCACTTAATTTTGTCGCTGCCGTGCGAACGTTATAATTGACGCAGTCATAAAATTCTATGCTGATGAGGATCATACGAGTCACTTAATTTTGTCGCAGCCGTGCGAACGTTATAGTTGACGCAATCATAAAATTCTATGCCCACCGGCACCAACTTGGCAACAGGAGCCGAAATCCACACGAGCCTTTCATGCCACAGAGAGAGGAGCGCTAACCGTTTGGAGCGCTGCCCCAACTCCGACGTTACCGCGCCGCCTCGAGGCGCCATCAGTCCGTTGGCGTCTCGCCGTCTGCCGGGAGGCGAAGAGCGAACGCCGAGGAGAGACAAAAGCGACCCCCCCCCCCCCCCCCTTCCCCATACTCCCTCTGCCCTCCACAGCTGGTTGAGACATTGGGCACGTTAAGTCCGTGCTCCGGAGCGCGAGAGTTTGGCGCTCCTTTCACTAAACTGACAGGAGCGCCACCGGAGACTGACACTCGAGCGCGCTCCTCGTGCACCCAGAATTTTTCGGAGTGCGAGTGACTTCTTCGC
This sequence comes from Ixodes persulcatus, assembly GCA_013358835.2. Classification (NCBI taxonomy): domain Eukaryota; kingdom Metazoa; phylum Arthropoda; class Arachnida; order Ixodida; family Ixodidae; genus Ixodes; species Ixodes persulcatus. Next base: position 830,231 of record JABSTQ010009165.1, on the reverse strand, counting down.
GCTCCGTGACGTCACGTAAACAAACAAGATGGCTGCGCTGCTGTTGAGACCGTCGAGACGAAAGGCGTAGTCGGACCGCTGACCCCTTTTCACTTGATTAGTGCTTAATCCAGCAGGTAAAAATGATTTGATTTGAAAGCCAAGACAGCAACTATTGTTCCGAAAAAGGTTTGTTCGTGCACCTCGCCTGAAAAAGAGATACATCTATCAAGCGGTAGCGTGCCGATAGCACAGCGACAGAAAAGTTGTCGAGATAAGGAGACATTCGGACCGCTCTGCCCCTTTTGTAATGCTTAGCCCAGCGAATAAAGATAGTTGGATTTGAAAGCCGAAACATCAGTGCGTGTTAAGGAAAAGTTTTGTTCGTACCTCTTGCCTGAAAACGAATTGATCTATCGGACGAGCGTGCCGGTAGCTCGGCGACAAAAGTTGTGACAAAAAGATAGACCGCCGCCCTGCTTAGAATGCTTAGCCCAGCCGCAGCGAATAAAGATACTTAGATTGGAAAGCCGAAACATCAGTTAGCGTTGTGGGAAGGGTTGGGTCATCCATACCGCTTAAAAACGAATTGACGTGCTATCGAACGACGGTGTGCCTGTGCCGGTATCGGCGTGCTTCCGTTTGGCGCTGCGAGACGCAACGACGGAATCTCTGAAAAATTTGAGGGTTTCCTGCGTCGAATAGCGGGTTCAAGAATGTTGTCTTTAATTCAAATCGGAACAGCATGCATGGTCAATAAATAGATCGGCCAAGTAACTTTCGACGTATGTGCACGAAGCGAGTCTTCAAACCTTTCAGGAATATTAAAACGTTCGTAGAAACTTCATAACGTCACCGTCTCTTTTGCTTTGGACTCTGCCGCTCTACACGGGCCTAATTAATTTATCTTCGAAATAATTTCGGCTTCTGCCGCACGTATCCAGGAGAAGCCGGGTTCATCATAAGTTCATAACCGTGCGGTAGGAAGGAGCTCGTGGGGCTCGTCGATAGTCTCGGGTCGTGTTCCAAAATTCACTCGATCTCACCCTAGGGTAAAGGTTCCGAACCTTAGCGTTCAAAAACCTACCCGCGTCCAGCGTTCCTCTGTTTTTGTTGTCATGTGACATAATCCGCCAGGGTAACTCGGATCCGTTCGAGTAGATTTGGAACGCACCTCGGTGTATCGCGCTCCTGTACGCGATGCGCCGTTTAGTTCCTGCGCTCGGAGTATGAAACTCGGAGCGTCGGAGTAGGAGTAAAGGAGCGCCGACTTAACGCGCCCATTGCAGAGGGCGCTGGCAAGGAGGAGCCTGCAAGAACAAGCACCCCCCCCCCCCTTTCCTCCTCCACCCTCCACAGGACCCAGCCACCCAGCGCGCTTACATGGCGGAGGAGCAGGCGAGCGACACCCAAACCAACCCTGAGCCCCAAGCAGTAGTTGCGAAGCGGGAGTCTCCTCGCCCACTAAGATGGCCCGGTAGCTCACGTGACCAACCCAGCTAATACCAGCGCTCACCGTGACCCATCATGGCCATGGTCCTCAGACTCACGTCATCAGGCAGACTAATGCAATCACAGGACTCATATCTACCCTAAGACTCACGTCTTGATCCAGGCTCATGCTCATGAGCCTTGAAACTCACAGTCACACTCAAGATATCTCAAAACTCACGCTCATGAGTACTTTACTTAGAGCTCAAGCTCACACTCACACTCATGAGTCGTCAGAGCTCACGCTCACACTCACGCTCATCAGTTTTCAGAACTCACACTCAAACTCGAGTTCACAGGACTCAAACTCACACTCAATGGTTTTCAGAACTCACGATCACACTCGCGATCAAACTCACGCTCATGTGTTCGCAGGACTCACACTCACACTGATGAGTTCTCAGAACTCGCGATCACACTTACGATCAGACTTACGCTCGTGAGTTCTCAGGACTCACACTCACACTCACACTCATGAGTTCACATAACCCACGATCACACTCACACTCACACTCATGAGTTCACATAACTCACGATCACACTCACACTCACACTCACGATTTTTCGAGACTCGCGGCCTCACTCACGATCACCTCAGATCGGACGGTGAGCGTGAGTGATCGTGAGTGATCGCACTCATGAGTGAGAATGCCGAGGTATGCTCTTGGCAGCAAGGCCCCCATTCGCGTCAACAACAAGGAGACAATCTTGACAAGGATTGACAAAGCCTCGCGCTACCTCAGAGGCCTAAAGGACACCACGGGCAGACCCCTGATCCAAGGTTCAAGAAAGACCGCCATTCTTGGATTTCTGTTGGCCCTCCAGTCCATCAAGGGTCTGGCTGAAGACCTCGTTTGGAGCAGCAGTCCTTTGCTCAAGTGCCTGCTGACACGCAAGCTAAGTCAAGACCACCTTGAATTGTTCTTTTCAACAATCAGGAACAGAACGGGCAACAACAACAATCCTACGGCCCTCGAGTTTCGCTCGGCGTACAGGAAGTGCCTCATCGCGAATGTGCTGCCCTCGAGCCGTGGCAACTGTCAGGTCGACGGCACGGAGACGCTTCTTTTGAGCTCGTCGGACAAGCGCCAGCAAGGCCCAACAGCTGACACAAGCCAGGACGACGCCGACGCCACCTGGGTTGTAGGGTACAAGCCTCTCTCGGAGTTTGCCGAGAGCATTGTACAATACATTGCGGGCAATGTGGCCGTCCAGTTTGCAAAAGACGCAAAATGCCCGGACTGTGCAAGGATTGCACTTCTCACCACTGACAAATGTGACCTGGTGCGTGTCAAGGACAAGGGCGGTCTCCACAGTCCATCCCCAGACATCCTGCATCTCTGCACCACTGCCGAGAAGGTGCTTCGCAGAAACTTCGACACAGTGGCCAAGGGAGGGCGGAACTGGCTTCTCAGGCTGCAAACCGAGACATTGAGTATTGTCTCCTTGTCACCATCCTTCAAGAGGTTCGACCACCTGTTTGTTGCACAAACAATTGACAATCAATCTCACTTCTCTGTCATGCTCAAGAAGATGCTGGCACACTACTTTCAGCTGAGGATTCACCACATGTGCCGGCAGCAAAGTGCCGAGGAAAGGGGAGTGCCCGTCCGGCAATACTTCAACAAGCTCGTGCTCTTTCGTGGACAATAACGAAACCTGTGCTACATTTGCCATCTGAGCCTGGCTTCTGTTTGCATAACGCCATTTATGAAGACGTGGTGCCACATATCAAAAGACTTGGCTCCTCACGACAAGAATCGTCTAGTTTCTTTCCAACTCCCGACTTTTTTTCATTTTGTTTATCTATTTTAAGTACCCTAAGAGCCCTGGGGTTCGAGTATTGCATAATGGAGTGATTTAATAAAATATTGAGGTTAATATGTCACGAAATGAGTCAATGTCTTGGAGGGAAACGGTGGCTTCAGACAGGCCATTAAAGTCGACAGGCCTGTTGAGAGAAACAGTGATCAATGCGAGGGAATATCCGATGCGGTGGCAAGATGAATGAATCATGCAGGAATTAAAACCTATGAAGGGGACAAAGTTTACTAATATGCCTACATGAACACAGGGGAGTTTGTAAAAAAAAAACTGCATTTAAGTTCAGTGATGCTAGCAAACCTAAAATGTAGAATAAAGCGAGTACTAGCCCGATTCTGAACCAAATCCGGATTGGATGAGAGCTATTTAACGTGTGGGTCCCAGGCCGAGGATGCATATTCTAGTTTTGGTCGCACTATTTCAACATAAGCAAGGCAGTTGACAGATGAAAAATCCAGACGGAGGTTACGGCATAAGAAATCAAGGATGCGCTTTGAATCAGAAAACAGGGCATTCCAGAGAAGGTAGCGACAGAAATGTACAAGACATTCACAGTGCGAGACAGATTCCATGTCAAGGTTATATATAGTATGGTGTCCGTAGCGCGTCTCCGACTGGTGTGTTTAACGTCCTATGCTGCCCATACATCAAAAGTGGTCCCAAAGTGGCAACAAATGACGTCACAGAAGCCAAAGTGTCATGCTGTTGCATGTCGTGATCCTGGCGGTTGGTCGTAGAAATGCTGGCGAAAAGGCTGCGAGTAGAACAACCGACCACGAGTGTCGCTGTCGTCACGGCGTCCCAACTTCTAGCTGCCGAAGCTTTCGTGGACTGCAACACTGAAGAGCGACCTGCAGCAAAACAGGCGTCCGTCACGTCCACCCCCGCTGCTGTGACACTGCCAGGATTGCGGCCGGCAACAGCATGACACTTGTACGACGTCACCGAGAGGAAACCGAGGGACCACTTTTTTAGAATCGGTAAACACACCAGTCGGAGACGCGTTCCAGGCAGCATGCCAATGGAGTAAGCAGTGTACAAATGTCGGCAGATATTTTGATGTGTAACCAACCATTACTTCGGTCTACATAACTTTCAAAGTTAAATTAAGTTTTGCGTGGTTGATATGACTCTGTAAATGACACAGACATAAGAAAAAAAAGAGAAACACTAAAAGACAAGGAAAGGGCAAGTTTTTTAAAAAAATCACAAAAGAGAGCAATGGTTCAACTAGATATCTTTCTGGTATGCCAGAAGCTACGGGAGTGCCTCTGAAGTGACATATATGTGAGGATGCTTTCGATCCATGCCAGTGTAGAGAGAGTGCGGAGACTTTTGTTAGTAGTCGCTTTTGAAAGACGTCACTGAAAGCTGGAGGCACTATATTGGACAGGGACAGCAGTCCCTGTAGACTATTTTCTCTCACGATCCAATTGACCGCTCGAACAAGAGCAAGAGTCAAAGAAGACGCTGACAGAGCCCCGAGAGAAAGTCATAAAAAGAGAAGCAGTAGTGCAGAAACCTCGTGAAGAGGCTTCTGAGAAGCCTCGTGAAGCGCAGAAGTGCTTTGCTGCAATGGCACCAGACCTAAGTGAGTATGATGCCTTCAGCGTACTCAGGAAGCTGCTTCATAGCCACCAAAGATGGGTCACCCTTGAGAAGGTTGATGGTCAGCCTGCGTCGCTTCGGTGTCCAGCCGTCCGTGTAATGTCACGACCTGCACCCACCTTGTCGACCGTAGCAGACAGGCAAAAAGACAGCACGTGGCCGTCCCCGGAACAGCTGTGCTTGGTGAAAGACACTGTAACAACAGAGTTACAATCCAGCATTATGCTGTCTCGGCTGCTCTGTACCAGAGAACAAAAAACTGTGAGCCCCTTGTTATTTTCCTGCACTTGACACCAGCAGTGGTTGAAGGACTGCACTTGTGTCTGCGGATGTCCAGTCCTTCTATAACAAGACGGTGCAACAGCTGTAGCGCCTGCTGGTATCCCGGAAAAAGCTGTATCCGAAAAAAGAGTCATAAAATGGTTTCAGGTGTAACCGTTCACCAGCTTCGACGCGAGCGAGTATGTCTTGAGAACTTTGACCAGCGAAATTGGTTTCCATCAACTATTCTCAGCTGTGTTGACAGCTACAGACGTCTACTGACGCCTTGCAAGCAGAGAACGCTGTGTCTAAAGGTAGTTTGGACGTACCCGGAAGAATTTCTTAGATATGTTGGACATACTCGGCCGATTTTTTCAAAGGTACGTCGGACGGATCCGGCGATCAGGTATGTCGGACGTATGCGCGGTATAGATCTTATATGTGAAGAGGGTGCCTGGTGTGCGCCGAGGGCTCAGGACCCCGAGGACCATGCTTATACAAATCACAGGGCGAACTTACGGTAGCAGTGGCGTTCCCCACGGGCACGGCAACCTATAGCAACCTAATATGGGCCGGACGTAAACGAAAATCGGCCGGGTACGTCTGACGTGATCAACCGTATCCTCGAGCCTCGCGCCAGTCACGCGAAACCACCAAAACCTCTCACGCATTCCTTCTCGGCTTCCATTCGCAGACACTCCATATGCCCTGCGTACCTATCCTTAAGAGCAATGAACATTCCGCTGGTCGAGTGCAGAGAGAATGCAAAACTTTCATGCGAGATATCCACCCGATGTTTGACATGTACGACCGATTCTATCGGATCGGTGCCCATACCTGGTTAGATCTTGTGCGATACGTGCATACCCGGCTCTATTTGTTCATCGTCTGCCTAGCCAAACATAGCACACATGGAGATTTACCATTCTCACACAGCACGATCATCGCGGTTCAACGCGACTCGCACCGCCGTTGCCGCCGTTGCCGCACCAGCCGCCCACGACCAGCTCGCACATGCCCGCGCTGCTCGCGCTCGGCTCGGCTCGGCCTCGGCTCCCATCCAGGCGGCCGTGTCGCTGGTGTCGCCGTGTTCCAAAATTTACTCTATCGCACTCCTTGGTAAAGGTCTTGTACCCGTTGCGTTCAAAAACCTACCCGCGTCCACCTGTCTTGTCACGTGACTTGATTCGCCGGAATAACTCTGATGCATTTGAGTAAGATTGGAACGCAGCCCCAAAGCGCCCATGTGCTGACCGCGATCTGACCAATCTGATCTGGCCCACCTCTGGGCGCAGCCATCTTTAAGTCACGTGATCACTAATGTGGCAAACAGGCAAGATGGCGGCAATCGGGGGGGTGCCATTTCCGCTGCAGGCAGTGGGTTCGGTTTACCGCTCTAAGGTAATACTCAAGATCGTTGCTGATCACACGCAAAAAAAAAAAAAAAAGCCAAGACAACACTATAATTGCTATTCTCTCTGCCGGCAACAACTTAATGACCTTATTCCGTAATATACTACTTTTAATGTTTGCGAAGCGCACGAATAATTTCTAACTGCCGAATGTCGAACTTCGGCAAATAAGTAAATATTCTTGCCAAAGTAATTTGCCAGATTAAAATTGAATGTATGTCTTATTTAGACATGAAAAGAACAGCACACTAGGACGAAAACACACCCAAAAAAAACACCAAAAAAGACACACTCAAGCGCCTTGTGTGTCTTGCTCTAATTCATTTACTCGAAGTATACCGTCAATTTTCTCTCGGAAATGAACGAACAGCACACACACAAAATCAACATAAAAATCAAGAGCCCCATTTCAAGTGCACAAACTGGAACAAGAAAATCAAAATAAAATATCGGACTCCGCTTACCTGCAGTAAGCAGTGTTAAGAACTGTCACGAGATGAGTCCAAGGTAGCAGGCATCCAGTACCCTCGACGAAATCACACTGCAACGTTGCCGCAGGACGAAAGAAATATATTCAATCAATTTCAAATAATGCAAACTTGAGTTATATCTAACTCGCCTACTGAATGATCAGAGTTTTAGTAATGCCTGATCACACGCAAAGAAAATGCCAAGACAATATAATTGCTAGCCCGCTGCCTGTAACAACTTCATGACCTTATTCCGTCATATAATACTATCAATGTTTGCGAAGCGCACGAATAATTAACTCAGACATTTATATTCGGTATTTCAAGGTAACGTGACATTTTACCAAACTATTTATTAAACCTCGTTAAATTAAAAATTAAAGAAAAAAAAACGCTGATATTAAAAATCAGTCTTTAACACCGATTTTTACAAATATCACCGACGTTGAGAATATATCGCGCCGGTTAGCCGGTGCCGCCAATGAACGCCTGATCGACTACTGCTCTGCGGGGAAAAAACAAAATAAAACAAAAAACAACCACCTTATGAGATTTTCAAATATTTGATCAGATCCTCAATTTAACGTCCGACGCGACACACCAACGGCCCCAAAAAGAGAAAACCTCCTAACCCCTCACGCCTTAAACGTAGGCGACACCCGATTCAAAAGGCGTCTTGCCGCCCGGCTCGCCGAACCGCCGCTCTCCCCCTTCGTCCACCCGCACACACATACACCGGGAAAAGCTGCTGGCTAAGCCACTGGTTAGCGCATGTCAACCTTCTAAATGTGCGCTAGTGCAAGCGACAGTCATTCCTGTTCTTGCTCTTTATGAACTTCGATGGTCTAAACCGTGTCTGCGTTCGCTCCACACACTAATTTTATCGAACGCTCGACGCCTTCAAACGTGCCAACATGTCCGCCAACCCTTTGTCTAAGGAAGACGGGGGTCACCTTCCCGGGCGGTCATAACCGACGCCAGCTGCCGACCGCGCAGAACATTTCCTTACCTGCATAGGGTGCACACGACTTGGATCTTCGACTGAAGTCAATGCAGCGCTCTCGGTGACCTCGTAAGAAGGGACTGAGCCGAACAGAACAATAAAGAACGTTCCTGCACCGGGACGCCTCCGTCGAACGTTCGAGAAGAAACACCGTTATGCCGTCATGACCGGGCGCGTCGGCGGGGAAGGCGCGGACGCTCCCGGTCGGCTGGGCAGGCGCTCTCCCACGCATGCGCGAATAATCACGTGTCATACGAGGAGACCAATTAGCGAACTTGTTTGCGCCTTCCCACAGCCAATCGCAGCGCCCAGGCTTTGGCAGTGCAAACCAGGTGCACCCTCTGGGAGGTAATACATGCCTCCTTGGTGCCCCTTCGCGGCGAACTTCACCTGGTAGCACCGCATTCTTCGTGTTTGCTGCGCCTGAGGAGGTAACAAGCGGAGCGCTTCACCCCTGGCCGGGAGGAGGGTGGTGAAGGCGGTCTGTTACCTCCTTTTGGTCCCCTTTTTTCTAAGAGTGTATGAAAGAAGAACCCTGCCTATACCCCGTTTCACCTTACTTCCGGACGCAGCGGATGCTACGAGCCATCTTATCCAATCCCGTTCCGTGGACGTAGCCCGTGATACGCTTTCCGCGCGTCGCTGTGCCCCCTCTCTAAAGGCTCTGTTATACTCCGACGTAACGCGCGCGCCAGCAAACGCTGGTCGAAGTCGGCTACATCATGTCAGTCACGCCGCGCGCGTCCAAAATTCGCCCTCTTTATACTCCGGCGGCCCTGGCGGCGCCCGCGGCGCGCGTCGGTGGACCGCCAGCGCGGCGCATGCGCAGAATCTAACTACGAGGGCACGTTTCCTGCGAGAGTGCGCCACTTCCGGTTCCTTTTCGTTTCGAATAGCAGACGAAAATTCTCGCACTTCTTCAGCGCCAAGTTCGAGCGATGGCGTGGACGTACCTTGCACGACGAAAACTCGCGCTTGCACTGTTGGTGCACCACCTGCACCGCAAGCGTAGGCGGTCGATGTACATACGGTACATCTTTGACAAGCGCACGGTCTACGGTACTCAAGCTTCTCGTGTCGTAGACACACGGATGAGGACGAATTCCCTCCATGAGCTTCTCGACGACCGAGTCCGATTCTTCAAACATGACGCCAGACGGAGTGGTGCTCCCGTCGTCTGCTATTGCTCGTATTCGCCGCGCTTCCCGCGCGAGGGCTGCCCGGAGCCAGCGCGTGATGCATCCTGGTCCGGCGTCGCTGGCGCGGCCGGTGCGGAATACGGCATGCTCCATTTTGGCGTCGAGGCGGTCAGGCTGCGTCGAACGCCGCCGGTCGCGTCGGTTACGCCACGACGCCGGAGTATAGAGCGTCGGGTTTTCGCCGACGTGACGTCGCTGTGACGCGCTCGCACGCGCGTACGCGTTACGTCGGAGTATAACAGAGCCTTGAGGTCACGTGACACTCACACGACATCCGATTGGCTCCGATGGCTCGTAACATCCGCTGCGCTTAAACGTAAGATGAAACGGAGTATAGCGACTGATTTCGTTGTTGCTGCAGCTCCGCGATGAATAGGCCACGCATAGTTAGGACTCCCGAGGGGCAGCGTAAATACTAGGAGCGGCAAAGGGAAACGAAACAGCAATAGGACCAGCGGCGGCGTGCTGCGACCGGCGGTGGCATTTCGTATAGTGCAGTAGGCAATCGTTGCAGGTCATACCACCGCTTCGCTGACCCCACCTTTTTTGCGTTTTCTACAAACAGTGAGTATATTGGTTTTAACTGGGTTAACCTGTAAAAACAAAATCAGAACACCCTTAAAGAAATGCGTAATACGTCATCCTGTAAAAGAGCACAGCCATCCTCTGATTGAATTCTGATAAAAAGCTTGCTATCGTCCGATCATAAAAGCGTCTGCCCATTCTTTACGCACAAGTTGATATCACTGAGAAATACAGAAAAAGAAGTGGCCCTAGCTTTGATCCTTGGGGGACACCGGAAGAGGGTACAAGAACTTCTGATAGACAGCTCAATACACGGGCACTATTTTCACGATCAGTAAGATAACTCTTAAACAAATTTAAAAGTTGCGTTGTTATACCGCATAATGATAGTTTATGGAAGAGAAATTTATGATTCACCTTATCGAAAGCCTTGGGTAAATCAAAGTAAACAATGTCAGCTTGTCCTCACGAAAGAACAATCGGTGCTATAGAATCCAGAAAAGAGCAGGAATTTGTTTCTTCTGAGCGACCTTTTATAAATCTGTGCTGAACAGTGCCTAGTTTTCGGCTGATCTAAAAAGAAACACGGTTATGTACGACAATCTCAAAACCTTTGAAAAAGAACACAGTAAAGATACCGAGCGATAGTTATCTGCATTTGACACGTTAGCGGCTTGGTGCACTGGCACTACACTCGACTTTTTCCACAAAGAGGGAAAAACTCCTGTAACAAAAGATTAAATATATGCATTAGCAAAGGGGCAAACAAATCAGCGCAACCATTGACAATGAAACCAAGTATAAGATCGGTCCCACAAGACGCTTAGGCTTTAATCTTTTTATTAGCTCTAAAATTTCGTTTTTGTCAACTTGTGAGGCTGTAAAAGTGTCGTTACAGCCAATGTCACCAACATTGGTTGTACTTCCACATACATCAGTAAACACTCGCTAAAATAGTTTCGAAAGATACCCGCTACTCCTTCAGGAGAAGTTACGTAGTCTGTAACATTACGAGAAGAGATGATTCTCGAAGGCTCCTTTCTGTATTGCCTGAAAAACCGCCATAATTTATCGGGCTTGCGAAACAGGCTACTTTAAACATTTTTTTCATGAGCAGGTTTTCATATTTATACAATTTTTTCACTAGCGCACGATATATACTGAATTTTTTGTACCATAATTCGACCCCTGTTCTTTTAAACAGTTTGTGCAAATGTTATTTTCTATGTATATATTATATTAATTCTTTTGAAAACCAAAACGGGAACTTAGTAGGCTTCGAGACACGCTTAGAAATGAAGATATCGATTGCATTTCCTAGTATATCTATCAAAGATTCAGTAGCGTAGTTAGCACAATTATAGTTAAAAACTGCCGACCAGTTGTAGTCTTGTACAAACATGCACAACCCTAAATAATCACCTATACGATTAGCATAGTTGGTAGAACTGTGGCCATGACGTGTTCGCCCTGAAAAGCAAAAAGTTACTATAAAATATAGTAAGAACAATATTTTTCGAGACATTTAAACATAAGTGTAGAATATAATATTATAATGTTCATGATAAATTCTTATAAGGTTCTTGTAGGCTCTTTTATCATTTTATTTAATCACATGCGTTTATTGGACAAAGAAATTTCTTGTTACATATAGGATTACTAGGGAATCCATCACTTTTTAGGGCAAGTAACTGCAATTGTAATCAATTACTTTTTTTGTAGTAACGGGCGCAAGTCTGCCGTCGATGAATCCGTCTTCACTGCCAGAGTGTACGACGATGAGGCGGTTCCCCGCTGCCCCCCCTCCCCCCCCCCCCCCCCGCCCCCTCCTTTGCAAGTGGGATTCTTGACCCCAGGTCTTCTCACGAAGGAATCCCGTGCAGGCTGGACGGTCGCGTCTACGCCGTACCTTTCCGCAGTGTCATGGCTTGGCGTTTGTCCAGCCCTCGTCAAGGTAACAGATGGGTCGCCCTTGCTCTCTCTTTCTGTGGCGTAGATAGCTCGCTCGCCACGTCACCAAGGCCACATGATCCAAGAGCATTGACTGTCTGCTGCGCCCACCATAGCGAAAACCAAGCTTCCGCAAAGACTCCCTAGAGGTACGCTCGGCTGAGTTCGGCCAGCTCAGATATTACTTCTCAACGACCAGCAACTGCAGATACGTTAACGAAAAAAAAAATACAACTTTTAATTTCTTTTGAATTTTATAAAATCTACGGCAATGGTTGCGGACGTTTGGGATATCGGGTAAATGCACTCTACCAAAACCTTTTTATTTTGAAACGACATTGATAGCTGCTTTCTGATCACTGTGGTATACGGTGAGGTTTTCCGTTCTCACCGTAGTGAGATTCTTAGCTACCGTTAGATCAATGCATGACCCAGGCTCGGTGGCTGGATGACTTGGATTTATTGGCTCACTTGGAAAAGTTTTCGTACAGCGCATTTACTTTTCTTTCGTCAATCATTTGGTATAGTGCAGTGGGCAATCGTTGCAGGTGATACCAATGCTTCGCTGGCCAACCACCTTCACAGCGTGGATTGGAGCACCAGCTTTTTTTTTAGAGCACAGCTCTTATGGTATGTTTACATCTGAGAAGAAATCCGCTGCCGCGGGAGCGGATCCGCTCCCGGCGGCGGCGGCGACGAGCAGGCTGCGTTTACATCTATTTCCTTCGAGCAGTGGCGGCGGCGCCAGCGGTTCCCGTAACATCTCGTCAAATATGAGGAGAAGGCGCGAGAGTTCCCGCCTCGGCTCTCTCTCCCGGGCGTTGCTGCTCCCGGAACTACGCGTGCTCATGACGTAGGCAGCGTCGCGCTGCGCAAGAATGTCACTTCCGGTCAGCGAAACGCCTCGTTCGGCGGCAGAACTAGGTCCTGGACCTAAACGGCTCGCCGCCGCGTTTTCCGCCCAGCGTTTCGCCCCAGGGGCAAAAGCTGGGCGGATTCGCTAGCGGATCCGCAAGTGTAAACGTACCATTAGGCGCCCGTCTCCGGCTTGAGCAGCGTCGCCGTCGCTGCTGGCGTAACTGTGAGGTCACGTGACCACCGTGAGATCACGTGACCACGGTGACGTCACGTGATCCCCGTGAGGTCACGTGACCCCTGTGAGGTCACGTGACCCCGGTGACTTCGCGTGACCCCGGCGAGGTCACGTGACCCCGGTGACGTCACGTGCCCCCCGTGAGGTCACGTAACCTCACGGTTACGCCGACGGCAACGGCGGCGCCGACACCGCTCGGAGGGAGGAGTAGCAGGCAGGATGAGGAGGTGAGCAGGAGGGAGGAGGAAATATCCTCCTCTCCGTTCCTTCCCTCATCCTCCTCAAGAGCTGCGCTCTAATTCGGCGTTACAGGGAGTACTCGCACGCTGGGGCCCTACACACTAAACGAAAATATACCCAGATGGGAGTATATCGCTTGTCCTCTAGCGCATTCCCTTCTGGGAGTTTGATATAATCCGCCGGATAGGAGTTCGGAATTGACTCCCATGCAGGCCAGAGTTTTTTGGGGTGTGCAAGGGGGTAAGTACAGAACTTCCATCAGTACGGGAGTCTGTTCGTGGATCAACGGGAGTATTTATTTACTTCCATCAAAGTGTTCCTAGGTGGACCCATGGGATTATTCTTTCACATCCTTATGGGCGTTTTTACGTGGACTCACGGGAATATTCCTTTACATCCACCTGGGAGTCCTTACGTGGACCCGCGGGAGTATTCTTTCACATCCATATGGGAGTTTTTACGTGCATTTATTGGACTATTTTTTTCACATCCATTTGGGAGTTTTTACGCACATTTATGGGACTATTCTTTTCACATCCATATGGGAGTTTTTATGTGCACTTCTGGGACCATTCTTTCACATCCATATGGGAGTTTTTACGTGCATTTATGGGACTATTCTTTCGCATCCATTTGGGAGTTACTACGTGGGCCCACGCGAGTCTTCTTTCACATCCTCCTGGGAGTTATGTGTACCTACGGGAGTATTCCTTCGCATCCACCTAGAAGTTTTAATCGTGATTTCTGAGAGTATTTTCTTGCTACCTTTAAGGGGTTTCTTCAAAGTCAGGAAGTGTGAAGGGAAAGGCATAAGCAGGTAGCATCATGCACGAAATAAATTTATTGCACACATTATGCACATTTCTTGCACACGTCATGTGGCAAGAGCTCATGTTGCCTTGGGCACAAACTGGCCTATACCCTGTCAGACGGTGATTTAAATGGCCTTCCGAGCAAACTCCTTAAAATATCTGCGAACATGCGAACACAGAAGGGCACAGGCAGAGCAGAGATTGTGAGCTGATTCGTCGATTCTTTGAAGGAGTTCATTCTGAAGGCCATTTAAATGCCCGTCTGACAGGGGTATTTACTACAGTGTAGGGTACGCTAAGCTAACTGTGGTACACAAGCCTCGATCACTCTGTAGAAATTGAAAGTTAGTGCCACAATGCATCGAGGGAACTTCCGTCTTTCTGCACGTGCCCCAACCTCGCTGGAGCTCTGTGCATGCAAAGCACGAGACGGCACGAGGTGTCTCAAGCACTGCCGCCTGCCTCTTGTGAACTAAAGTTATGGCGGCTACACACATGCACCGAACGCTAGGTGAGATCGGTCTATTCCACTAAAAATTAAAAATAAACATACCAACAGGGCCTTATCAATCTTTCATGAGTCTTGATTGTGTCAAAAAGTAACATGTCCTCTATACTCTGTTTTATTATGGTAAGTTACAGCTCAAGAAGATAGGGCGAGGGGAAGGAAGGCCGGGGAGGAGGAAGCAGACAAAATGCTGAAGAGGTTTAGGAAGTTCCCCCTCTCCTCTCTAGCATTCCATCTGCTTCCTCCTCTCCTCTCCAGCATTGCGTCTGCTTCCTCTTCCCCGGCCTTCCTTTCCCTCGCCTTACCTTCTTGAGTTGTAACAGACTATAGTTACGTGGAGTACAGACGAAGGCAACGCCAGACGAGGTGTCTCAAGCACTAGGAAGGCTGGGGAGGAGAGAAACCTACTCTCCTCTGTAACGTTCCTAGTGCTCTCCCATTCTCCCCTCGCCCTCTTCTTCTGTCCCACCTTCCTAGTACTTGCCCTTTTTTTTTGCCTGGCGTTGGTTGCTTCGCCTACATTGCACACAATTAGTGACGCGGACTATTAGCAACGTGCGCGACCAAAGGCGACACTGTGGTTGAGGTTTGCGATTCGCCGAACCATAGCTTCCTGTATACTGATAATGCTTACCCAATCGCCGGCTAACAAGGAGGGAAATCCTGTCAATTACAGGGAGGTAGAGGCAAATATTGCCAATCAGGACAAGGCAAATTTTGTTTGTGACGTCACTGACGGAAACCAAGAAAGGGCGCCACCGAAACATCTCGGAGCGAATAGAAGTGGAGCATAAATAGCTCTGATGACTGCCCGGTCCAGTTCTGTAGCTGTGCAAGGGCCACTAGTTCTCTCACTCAAACTGTGCTTTCAGCTCTTCATTCTGGTACTTGGGCCACAAGTTGTGCTAGCAGGCTTGCAGGACCAGCTGAAGGAGTTGAAGGCCCACTTCTGAAAATACAAAGCATAAGGGATGCCATCACTTAGAACAACAAAACAAAATACAATCATACAAATAATTAGAGTAGAGCTTTGAAGATTCATCTCAACCACCCAGGTATTGTGAAGATAGATGGACCTTGCAGCACAGTAAGCCTCAGTCAAATTGCAGGCACCTCGGTCTGGTTTACAACCTGATAACTCAGGATCAGAGGACAAAAACTTGCAACAAAGCCAAGTTACAATTAGTGACCAATAAGACAATCACCTCTAAATATTTAGAATGCATTGACAAGGAAGATGAGCACGACCATAACAACCTGCTTGACTCACAATGCAGAGTTAAGTGTCTGTCAACCAAACAATGTTCTTACGCCCTTGAAAACTGTGGCTCGGACAAAGACTACCACCAAAAAGATACCCCATCACCATGCTAAACCCTGATCTACAAACGGAAGTGTGAAGAGCAACCTACAAGGGCCACAAGAATGCACTTGCCTCTCAAACCTTAGCTCCGCCACAGAAGATGGTCTACTTTGATAGAAAGGACGTAGCCTTGCAGCTATTATTTCAACTATCCGCTCACGGATAGTATACCAAACATCTATATCAGAATGAAGATATAGTTTGACGGTCAAGTTGCTTGACTGATTACGGAGAAAATTGCACGGAACGGAGGAGTCTGCTTTAATCTGTTGGTCAGCAATTGTGTGTTAAAAAATTTAAAAAGGCACTGAACCACTTTCTTTGATAGACTATTTATGGTAATAAATCAATCTATCACTACTATCGCTACTTAAATCGGTATCAGAAATCGATTCCTCGGGAACTATTGCAGACACACCCAGATTTATGAAGGTAAATAGACTATCAGACAGTGGTATAGTGCCCCTTTAAGAAAAAAGAAAGACGAGTCATTCTAACACAATGCCTGTATGTGTTGGGAGCTTCAAAGAAACTGGTGGTGCAGCTAAAAGGCTTTTGATCGCTTTGTGAATGTGCATAATGGCGCATTCGCACGAGAGATCATTAACTCTGGAGAAAACCGAGTATGTCGTAGAGCTGCGAGAAGGAAAAAACGAGAAGGAGGAGGCAGTGCAGAAAATCCAAGCGAGCATTTGCACAACCGAGTCGGAGTTGCCGGAGTATTTTCTTTTTCGAACATGCTGGCAACCTTCGGGAACTCATCAATCAAAAGGCATAACATTTTTTTTTTTTAAAAATCCCCCCTAAAAGCAGGGAGACAATGGAGGGGGCCTGGTCACTCCGACGAGACAACGGACTTTCTGTGGGCTGGTCACAAATTCCCCTCGGCTCCCCATGAGCTCGGGGGATTTGCGAACATCTGTGACGCGGAGCAAGTGACCGCGAAGCTCGATGACGTTTAATTCTCTGCTCGGGAAGAAACTTTGTTGTGCGAATACTCTATTAAGAACTCGCATAAGGATGCTGGTCTGAACTCGTAAGTTTCGATTGATTCTGCTTTGACTGCTCAAAACTGATCTCGTTTTAGCGGTAGAAATTAACTGAGATGAAACGTTTGTAATGGCTGTTTCACAAACTTGTGACTGCTTGTGACCGGAGAGGCAAAAACAAATTTTAATCTCTTGCAACTGCTTAGAGATGGTAGTGCCGCTGCGCAGTTAGTAAGAAGTTTCACGAGGCTTCAAATCCGGTTTTTAGCCTTACTCTGGAGAAGAGAGGATGTAGGTGCGCACCCCCTGGCGAGCGAGATCGTTTCCAACTGCTCACAGGACATTGCCGCATTTCGCCGTGCGAGACTGTCCTAACCACAACCGAACCCCGAGGCTGAGAGTCTCTGGCACAAGCACAGAGGTAGGTGCTGCTCGCTCTGCGGTACAAGTGCTTGTAGAGTTCCTGTATAGGCTCCCTACGGCAGCCAGAGTTGCGTGTTCATCCCCGTAGCGCCGTCTTTCCTGCACGGCATGTTGATCCTGCTCCTCACGTGACTGAATTCGGCGAATATCGGCACCGCACGTTCGAGGCGCGCTCAAAAGCAGGGGAAAGTACGCCGGGGCGCAGGCAACGTCTACTTTTCTGCACAGCATTTGAGTCTGCTCCTCCCGTGATTCGGCGAATAGCGGCGCGGCGGCACGTGGAAAACAGACGGCAACTCTGGCTCCCGTAGGGAGCCTATACATGGACTCTAAGTGCTCCGAGCTTTCAGCACCTCCTGTGCTTGCTATGGAAACTTTAAAAGCTCCCTCCAACATGCAAGTCGTGAATCGCTGGGCCTGCACGGGGGCCGCCCCTACCGAGCAGCTCAGCTATATTCTGTGCACTTATGGCAATGAAAGCTTGTGCTGGTTCTCAGAAGAAAAATGCGGGCAACACCCAAGACCACATCCAATATTGCTCCCCGCCGATGAGAATGACCACCACCTAATTCTCAGCAGTTCACCCGCTCCCGCAATGAGCACCTTCCCACAATTCTCTGTATGAATGCACATTCACCGTCTAGAGCAGGGGTCTCAAATTTATTCGAGTGTGGGGGCCAGATAGCGAACCCCCGAAAAGAAGAGTGCCAACGGAGGCGAGAGAGGGGGGGAGGGGGGCAACAGTTTGCTATTTTGGGGCAAAAAAAAAAAAATAAACAAGCAGCACTGATGTTTCATGGTGCAAAGCAGCTGATTCTTCCAGTGACACCTTGGAGATTTTTTAGGCAGTGAACTTTATGCTTTCTGCTTTTTGTAAGCTCATCGATTTGCCCTCTTTGGTTCTTGTTTGCATATACGACTACTTTGGGCCCACACCTTGTCATAAAAAAAGACTTAAAACACCACCATATCACAGTACTGGCAGTTTTCTATAGAACGAGAACAAGCGCACCATCCTTGCCCTGTCACACAATTCACTTGGCTCGATAGGCATAGAAAAAAGATTTCATGCAGCCGTTTTTGCTTTTTGAACATTTTCTATAGCAGCATTATAAAAGTTAGTGTATTTTAAAGGTACTGTCCGACAGCTAGAAGCCTGGGCTCATGGCTTTATCTTTGGCCGTTGCTCCTGCTGTGGAAGAGTTCACGCAGCCAAGGTGCCTCCATGAGCAAAGAGCTCGCACTTGTATACCCAGTAATGGTATTGCCATTCCGGTGGATTTACATAAGCCTGAGCAGTAAGTATTTAAACAAAACAATACTTGGTCAAAAAAACAAAAAAGACATAATAGTGCAAAATGCGTACACAGAGCAGAGCTCCTTTTCGAGCAGAAATGAATCGACAATATAAAAAAATTCTTTATAGCGCATGCGGCACTCGAGGGCTGCATCCCAGAAAGTCGTGTTTGAGACCCCTGGGGCCCTGCTACATCGCGGGACCAAGCGGAACCAAGGGACCGGGATAATGTTTTCTGCTGCATAGGTCACTGCCGCGCCACTGACAAATCGCAGCAGATGGCGTAGTCCTGGTTCCTCGCTCACACTTGGTCATGTTGTGTAGCATAGGGCCCCTGGTCTAGAGACTTGAATGCGATGCAGTGCCCTAACGGTGTATGCTGTTTACATGAACGCATTGAATGCGATTATTGGATTCGATGCATTCAGTGCTATAATGGGAGTACCCGTTATGTCCTTGTACATATAGTTAGTTGTACAGTCGGGAACAAAAGTTTCTGGACCACGGGAGAGTTGGCCGATAGGCATTGCTGTGCCCTCTGCTGTCGGGACCGGCGCTTGGCGGATGCGCATCCTTCCATACTCGCAGGGATGCCGATTCTTTAGTTTCCGGCAGCCGCATCGGGATTCTCAATAACTTGCCGTGTGGCGCCGCTTCGGAAGCATTCATGCCTAGCTGCGCCAAAGATTCGCGCTAAGTAGCTCTGGCCTGGCAGGCAGCGCCTCTCAATCAGCGGGACAGGAGGATTAGCCGATCTTGCAAGCTTACACGGCGGCACGAGCCGCTTTTGCGGTAACACGCTTCACCCAACTCCGACCTTCAGACCGATTTTTTTTATTCGCATTAAAAAAACACATACTAAGCACTTGCTCCTGCTAGCTATTTCACCAAGCTGCTAGCTATTTCTCCAAGTACAATTACCGTTCACTGCAATTATTTGTTCCAGGCATCGCGGCATACTCGTAGAGGGATGCCGCCAACTCAGGTCAAGCACGGAGTCTCCCCCTTTTCTTTTATGCTGCTTTTACACTGGCATTCGAATCGCAAGTGCAAACCAGATTCGCTTGTTTTCGTCATCAAATGTACGTGAACTGCGTCGCAAATGCGGTTCAACCACAAATCTGAATGAGGCATTACTGCCACCCCTAGAGCTTCGACCGTGCTATTGGCCTTTCGTGCTCACGAATGCCTTTCAAAAACCGGCAAACCATTTTGTGTTTATTCAGCACAATACCCAACTCTTGTTCTTTTTCAAAGGTCAAAGTAAACGATTATTCCACATCAGAAAGCTTGAATGACTCGGCTCCTGGTATTTTATAATATTCAGCAATATTCTTAGCGCGACATGCCTTTAATGTGTATGAGTCCTCTTTTTTCGAGTGCACCTGACGGTAACATTGTCGCAAGGGTCAAAAGTGTTGTATGCTATACTTCGTCTCGCCCTACGATTGTCTAAAGGCCAAAGCTACGGGCCGCCAGGTCCAATCACGCTCCACGCTAAACTATGACATGCTTAACATTGATTAAGGATGGACGAATAATGATCCTTATCAAAATGCGCTGCATCATTTCTATAGCTTCGACACTGCAAAGAGCCAGTATGTCGTGGCCCTCTTTGCAATGCAAAATTGATGAGTCACTCAGTAACGTTCATCGAAACGAAATACCAGGCAATTTCTAAGTGGCTCGTGATTGGATCTGGTGGTTCGTAGCTTTTGCCTTTAGTCCATCGTAGGGTGAGACGAAGTATAATCGGTCATCGCATTGTTCGTTATCGGGTAAACAAAGTTGCCACAAAAAACGGCGTGCGTCACCGCTTCCGAGATCGGTGAATACTTCTTTTTCGCTGCAGGTGCAGCCAGCCAGCGTGACTTTATAGCTTGGATCCCGTGCGCAGCTTGGCGCGGATACTTCCGAAGCGGCAATACAGGGCACATTATAGAGAATCGCATTGCGGCTGCCGAAAACGAAAGAATTGGCATCCCTGCAAGTATGGAAGGACATGCATGCACCAAGAGGGCGCAGCAATGCATATCGGCCACCACTCCCGTGGTCCGGAAAATTCTGTCCCTGACTGTGCATAAATGAAGTATGACTCTTCAACAGATCATGCTTGCATTCGTGACAATGTGCCGACGGTATTGGAATATAACGGGATATAAACACGAGTTCACCCCAATGTCAAATTATTATACTGGATTTTTGCATAAAGAGGATGCATGGGAAAGGAGGACCACAGCACAGCCTAAATAATGAAAATCTTGCATCTCAAACCAACACCCATGCTGTAACGGACAACATTGTCAATGGCTCTGAATAGACCTTTTGCAAAATCCCCCAAGCGCCCCGGCCCGCGCGCGAGGAATTGTGGGAGAGATTGTCCCTCGCCTGGCCGCTCTGCCTTGAGATCGCATTGCCTTGTCGCTTGCCTCCTCTTAAGAGCTGTTTCTACTCCGACGTTGCGCGCAGTGAATGCAGCGTAGCGCAGAACGCGCGCCTTTCATTGGCGGAGACCAGGAACTCGATATCTGCGACCAATCAGTATCAGTGTGCGCTGGGCTACGCCGCGCCCGTCGACGTTACGTTGAAGTAAAAACATACCTTTAATCCTCTGTTTTTCGATTTCATTACCTATTTTTACCTATTCCAGTGTATTTTTATTGCTTCTAAGTGTTTCTATTCCCTTCAGCGCACGCGATATTTCTTGTATATATATATAGTATTTGTGCCTTTATCTCGCCTTTTTCGACGTGAGTGCCGACGGACATGCCGCTTCACGCGTCGTTCCCCGGGCGAGTACTACCGTTGCTACCGATTCTTATCGCGCTGTTAGCTGTTCATTTTTGTTCATTTGACCCACGTGCAGTCGAGAGGAGCCGTTTATGAACACCCGCGCACATGTCATAGGGGTAGGCAGAGCTCTGAGTCAACAATCGCGGCGCGAGAGCCGAGTGCGCTATGATTTGGCCGCCCGCGCTCGCTCCGTTGACTCGCACTGTAGCGTGTGCCTTCGAGTACCCCTTACTTGACCAAGATAGAGCACGCCGCTTTGTCCCCGCAAACCATTTGTCCGAATGTTTGCGAAGCTGAGGCATATGCAACGCTGCGTCGCCTGACAATTGCGCGCTGCGGCGCAATCCCTTCGCAAACGCCGGCGGCTCAATGTCGCGTCTTGTTTGCGCCTATGGCATGCCTTCGTAATCTATCTGCTAAGCGGTTGTCAGTTGCCAACGCCCTTTTTCAAGTGCAGAGATCTGTTGCCGCGAATCATTTGTCCGAATGCCTGCGAAGCCGCAACACCGTTCGTCGTATCCAACGTGCGGTGCTTGAAAAACTGCGCGCAGCGGCGCGAGCCCTTCGCAAGCGCCGGGCCCAACGTCGCGGCTTGTATGCGCTTATGGTATGCCTTCTTAATCTATCTGCTAAGCGGTTGTCAGTTGCAAACACCCTTTTTCAAATGCAGAGATGTGCTGTCACCCGGGCAGTCACCTTGAAACTCGTAGTTCCTTCGATAATTTTATTTCTCGAGTCAAGATGTTAGCAACTGACAACCGCCGAGGAGACGAATCATGAATGCATGCCAAAGGCGCATACAAGCCACGACGTTGAACCACAGCGCACTCGGCTCTCGCGTCGCGATTGTTGCATCAGAGCTCTGCCTACCCCTATGACATATGCGCGGGTGTTCATAAACGGCTTCTCTCGACTGCACGCGGGTCAAATAAACCAAAATGAACAGCTAACAGCACGATAGGAATCGGTAGCAACAATTCACCCGGGAAACGACGCTTGATTCGGTGTGTTGTCCCCATACAAAAATGTCCTATGGTCGGCTATAGAAAATTCTTTGTATGGTCGGCTTTAGCTATTTGGCCCAATTAGCTAAAGAATTTTCTATGGCTGTCTTTAGCATTTTTTATGGTCGCCTTTATGGGCCTCTTTAGCTTTGTCGATGGCCCTATCGCTGTGCAGCCTAGCGCTCTTTAGCTTGTCTAATGGTTGGCTAAAGACTTCTCTATGGCTTCCCTATGGCTCTCTTTAGCCGGCAAACTCTAAAAAAAGAAATTTTTTTTCTTTAAATTTCCCCGACTTGTGAGCGCTACATGGTAGATATACATACATCTCTGAACACACAGAATACAAGCAGAACACTACCCCAAACAACTGCGACAACGCAGCGCCACCGGGCTTTTCTATATATGCTATGTTCGCACTACCTGTATATATGGCAGTCTAAATTTTGAATCCGACTTTGCCGGTGACCCATTATTTGTCACAAAAACACGGAGAGGCGGAGCAAATATTACTCGTACTTAATACATTATTTGAATTTTCTCTTGGAATAGCCCCCATCTCTTAATTCATAACCCTGAAAAAAGCAAATGTAGATCATGAGGCTAATTAAATAAAATTTATTAATTATCTTTTTAATAAGTTTGCTGAATCACTTTGGCAATGCAGTGATGACATGCAGTACACTGGTGCTGAAGATTGCAATCAAGCTATTGCTTGATTGCAGTGTTCGGCGCGAGTGTAATATATTTTCACTTTTGGGGGGTAATAATTCATTTTAGTTGTTGCACAAGTATTTCAATGGATTTTCAAACAAACAATATTACTGGTTTTCACGACTCGTTGCAACAGCAGAGAACATATCTTGGGTCATGGTTTGTCACCGGCATTACAGAAATTCAGTATTGCTTTAATTTTCTAACGTGGAGTGTTTTTACTAAAAAGTAAGCGCCGGTAGTGATTTTCTATAGGCGTGAAAAGAAAATTTATTGGTTCTTAGTCTTTAGACTTTCCAGTCTTTTAACTCGGGGCCAAAGAATTTTCTATAGGCGGGTAAAGAACATTTATTGGTTCGCTGTCTTTAGACATGGGGCCATATGATTTTCTATAGGCATCTAAAGAAACTTTATTGGTTCCCAGTGTTTAGACTCAGGGCCATAAAATTTTCTACAGACGGTTAAAGACAATTTATTGGTTCCCAGTCTTCAGACTTCTGGCCATAGTATATTTCTATAGGCGGGTAAAGAAAATTTATTGGTTCCCAGTCTTTAGGCACAGGGCTATAGATTTTTCTATAGTTGGCTGTAGCTGTCTTTATGGATTTCTATGGCCGACCATAGAGGGCCATAGGGGGTGATAGCTTGCCATATATTTTTTCCATAGACGACCATAGACCATTTTTGTATGGGTTCGTCAGCACCCCCGTCGAAAAAGGCGAAATAAAGACACAAATACAATATATATACAAGAAATATTGCGCGCAGAAGGGAATAGAAACACTTAGAAGCAATACAAAATACACTGGAATATATAAAAATAGGTAATGGAATCGAAAAACAGAGAATTAAGAGGAGACAAGCGACAAGGCAATGCAATCTTAAGGCAGAGCGGCCAGGCGAGGGACAGTCTCTCCCACAATTCCTCGCGCGCGGGCCGGGGCGCTTGGGAAAATTGCAAATCGTCTATTCTGACCATCGGGTCCTTCCAAGACGGTTCGAAAGCAGGATACACAAATTGAAATCATCCGCATACTTAAGTACTGAGTAAATGCACGCTCGTTTACCATCTTGGGGCAGTCTCGGGCTGTAAGGGCAGATGGGGAAGACCCTGACAGGACCGTGACACAGCTGGCCACACCAAGAGTATCAAGTTGCTGTAAGAGAAGCAAAACGTGTGCACGTTAACACATGTCAAGCAAAACATTAAGGTGTTTTACAATAATGTACGCAATTTTAGCCCATGCTAGCACTAATTTTAGCGCTTGCATTAGCGCACGCTGTGCCAGAGTGTTTCAGAATAACGTTTCTCCACTGCAACGAAAAAGCCTAAGCACCTCGTGCTTGCAACGCCACAAAGGAACAGCAACACTTTGTTTTTGCACACGAAATCCTGTAACTTGAGAAAAAAACAAGTTTCTTGGTTCAGAGTAACATTTTAGAATCGTTTAAATATGAGAATGCAACGTAAGCGGTCGACTGGTAATGTCCACTTGCGTAGCCTTGGCAAGGGAGGTCTCGTGTACAGACCTTCGCACACCGTCCCTTCGCCGAGAAATGTTTGTGCGTCGCAAGCAGCAAGTTGCCGGCAATCATTGCCCACCTTGCTGGGTCCTCTTAATTTAAACGTTTCTGACGTGCACCTCCTATAGGAATGCAATGTCGTCCTGCGTTGTAGATCGCAGTCGAGATGATGTGGTGAGGGTCTAGGACAACTCGTCGACGGTCAACTCGTCGGCGGTTCATTCGTCCAATAGGCCGATTCGTCATAGGGAAATTCATCGCAGGAACACTCGTCGCAGAGGCTAACTGGACGCCGCCTTTTTACAAGCCAAAATATATATTTTTTTCCTGACATTTTAAAACAAACACTGCGCTATAGTAATCCCTCAAATCCTGCAGGGTAATTGATCCCTAGTGTGCCCTTCCTTGTTGAAAATAACAACTTGCCACTTTCAAGGTGCAGTGCGTAAATTGTTTTTTTTTTTGGGGTGCGTCGGGGGGGGGGGGGGGGGACATGGCCGAGGTGGCTGGGATGGTCATGACCAGGGGACGCAGGGCTGAAGCCCCATAACCCTCCTCCCTGGCTACGCCGATGCAGTGAGGGACGGTCACTACGTCGTGCAAGTAACACTAGGGCACGTACTAACCCTGCCCGTTCCCCCCGTTCAAGCCGCTTCGCGGCGACAGTCTGCGACGACTTGTTACAAAAAGTAATAAAGGAAATTAACAAAAGGACAATCTCGAGATGACACATTTTTCAAATTGTCTCAAGGTTCTTTCCTGTCTTCGCCCTCTCAAGATTTTTTATTTTTTTTTATTCAGTCTTGTGGCCTAACGAGGGCACTGCGCTCAGTCCAGACATAGAGTAACTGTATAGGCTCTGCTTGCAGAGCCAGAGTATCGCGTTCCTTTTCCTTCTGCCGCCAACTCTGTATTGGCGGAGAAGCCGGTCAAGCGGTCACGTGCACCGAGCTGGATCCGACCTTTGTGCGGGAAATTTCTATCGTGCTGGGACTTCCTCTCCCCTCTCCCGCTCATACAGCATTTTGTCAAGGGCGCCCCCAACCCCACCCCCCCCAAAAAAAAAAAAAAAATCCTGGCTACATGCCTGCGCTGCAGTGAAAGAAATTTATAGTGGTCAGCGTGCTGAACGACAAAAACGACCTCCTTTCGTCCGCCACTTTGCCTGACCAGCGCACTCCCTATAGTTCGCTGGAGTCGCGAATAGTTGAGCTTCTCGGTGAGGGCGGCCCCCGCTGTGGCCTTGCGCATCGGAGGTAGTCCCTAGTGTAAGTTGTAAGCAGGAACGGCGTCAAGAGCTCCAAGTGCTGATACCGCAGATAAAGTAGTTCATACCTCAGCGCTGCTCCTGCTTGCACCGGAACCTCTCGTCCTTGTGGTCCAACCATGATAGAAGTAGCGGTAGTGTCTTGAAACCAGTTGGAAACGATCTTGCTCACCATGGCGTGTGCAGTATTGTTCCCTCTGTTCTAGAATGGCGAGGCCCAGAACTCTCAGTGCTTTCTTGCATCCTGTAACTTCTTGCAGAGCATTAAAGACAGTGGTTAAGATCTTCATGCTCATCAGAAAGGCCTCCGCATGCAAAACACAGGCCAGATAATGTTATTACAAAGTTCGGCTCGCGCCGGAAACGCAGGTTCAACTTTGAGATGTGACACAACATGGTGCCATCTTAGCGTAGGACTTGATGTGCATTAGCATGAATGTTGGCACATCGGCTTAGTTCTGAGAATAATTAAAGTCGACGCACTCAAGTCACATTTATGTAAACGTGGCAAACCTGAACGAGATAAACGGGAATTTAAGGTAAGAATACTAAGCAGGAGACAGAGGGAGAGGGGGAAATGAGACAGCGTGGGGACATCAGAATGCCGAGCTTTGGTTGGAATGATTGGTGAGTAGATCTAAACCTAGCTGCTTTTGTCTTCATTGCACTCGTCAAACAAGTTAGAACGCGGAACACCAGCATCTGGTGTTTTGCTCTTGCATCAGCATGTGTTCGACACATGTAGTGCAGACCAAGGCACCTGGCGTTAGGTCCACCCACTAATCATTCCAACCAGAGCTCAGCGTCCTGACGTCCTCGTACACTCTAGTCTCTTCCTCTCTCTCAGTTGCTTGGCGCATTTGACATACTGAAACCCATGACAGGCAAAGGACAGGCAAAACTTCGCTATTCAGCAAATCGCCCCAGGCCACAAGTATACTAGTAGCCCCTTCTCTTGGCAAATAGCACGCGCTCGCCGGACGGATTCTTGTGCCGCTGGTAAATCTGGGCCGGCTTGCTAGAACAGCGTCTCAGCTGAGACTGGGTGAAAGTAGGGTGCCTTCATGTGCGCTTTGCTTGGGGTGATGACATCTGGCCATTTTGTTTCGAACCCTTATTTTTATTTTTTTTTTTTTGCTCTGAAGCGCGTGAAAGAGCATGTCCCTGCACGCGCTCGTGGCGCTGACTGTGCTACGGCGACATTTTGTTTCCTGCGATTTCTTTGTATTTTCCCTGTGAGCGCGTGCTGTCGGCAGGCGGGTACTACAAAGGATGGCATCACCCTAAACAGAAGGACATTGAGGCACCCTAGGTGAAAGAAAGCACTGCAAAGGCTGAGGCGCGCGAGCGCCTTGAGACGCAGTTTAAGTCCCGCTCAGCTCGTGCGCTGGCTTTGGCAGTGCTTTCTTTCACCCAGTCTCAGCTGAGACGCTGCTTCGAGCAAGCCGGCCCTGGAGCCCGTACAGCGCTCGCCAAGCGGCCGCGTTTTCAGACCACGCTATTCGTAGCGGGAGCTCGCGCTGCCACTTCGATGCATGTTCTGTAGAGGGCCTCTGAAAACGCTCCAACCGATCCGCGGGAAATTGTCGAAGCGCGTCGAGCGAGCCGCATAAGTTCTCTGCGCTGCCTTTTTCGGAGGAGTTTAATCTGAAGTCACTCGCAACATTTCAGTTTCAATATTTGTGTTGGCGATGTTGTGGCAGTCACGAAAGTGACTGTGCCAGTGCCACTTCGCAATAGAAAATTCCGTGGATATCTTAGGGATGCGGTGCTGTTACAAGCGCCGTTACGAGCATCGAAGGTAGACGATGCGATACAAGGCGGTGCCGTCGCTCAACCACGAAGACGAGTCCGAGTGCGAAACACGCGCTCGCTATTTGCCAGGGAAAGGGGCGATAGGTTAAAGCATAGCTTAGCAAGCCCACAGCAACAGTGGAACACTTCGTTCTGAACAAAGAAAAGAGTTGTGCTTACCGGACTTTTTAACTTTCCGTAGCACTCCCGCTGTCAGCCAACGGCCACTGACTAGACGCGGCGTCTCCCTGACACCGTTTGACACTCTTGAACAAAATACTAGTAAGAAACACCCATAACTGAGGTTGTTAAAAGTAAAAAATAAGCGCGAACGTCGGTGCAACCACCGACAACGTACCTTCCTTGTCCACTCCGAACGCAAAGCTATGGACTCTCGTCAAAAAGAAGACTTGAGCGGGGAGATTTTGGACGGTAGCTAGCGCCGCCTGCCCCATGCACCCTGTTTCGGTTTCGGTTTTAAAAACTGAAAAAGATAAAATCGCTTTATCGGATGCAAATAATACTTAAAACCACTAAAATCATCGGAACCTTAATTTGAAAGGTAGATTGGAGATTCTGCTGTCTCTCGTTTTATTACAAAATTGGTCTTTTTTTTTTTTTTGCAAATGATTCCGTATTTTTGAGTTTAATCATTTTTGCACGTGATTAAATATAAAGATCGGCGACTTGAACTCAGAGTATAATTGAAATTGTTTGTGTGCCTAAATTTTGTCACTTTAGCTGCTGATATTTGACGCACATTTTACGCCATATCGAAATAAAAGTGCACGGCGAGATCGGTGCGTTTTCCACCCATCGTAGATAACACGCCAGCTCGTCCTTTTTGAGCATTGCACGGCGATCCGGTACGCGAACAGTTAGAAAAGAGTCTGCCAGTGCCGTAGCCAGGAAATGTTTTTAGGGAATGTTTTTCTTTGCTCAAACTGCTCGAAAATAAAAAAAAAATAAACAAAAGATTTAAGAAAGAGGAAAAGAAATCGCACAAACACAATTTTGGTTACTATTTTTCTGTTCCTCAGATGACGAAAATTCAACCTGTTTGATTTCGTTCGTCCGATCTTTAAAGAGGGGAACTTTAATGTGGATCAACGAAAACACGCAATCATAAAATATAATAATGGGCTTGGAACAAAGAAGTCCAGACAGGCTCACAAAATATTCCGGTGCGTTCACTTCTCTGCGGAACACTCGGGTATCCAATGACTGAAAACTACGTAAGAGTGCCAAAGAATAGCGAAGTTTAGAATACGATCACTAAAAACTTCAATGCGCACCGACCGGGACAACGAGCAAGTGAAACGTCACGTTCATTGTTCCTGCGCACATTTTTCAGAAATGATCGTGCTATGGTCATGTTTCGGGTTCTTTCCGTTCTTCGTTGTCGTTTTACGAGAAAGTGGCAGAGAAAAGTACCAGTTTCTATCGTTTTGTGGGGTCTAAACATTTAGTGGAAGCCGCCGTCGGTCGATAGAAAGAAGCGAGAGGACCCTTTCGGGGCTGTCTTGGATGTTCCCGTGAATGTTCGGAAGCGCAACCCCTATGCTCCGTTCACCCTTAGCTCAGTGGCGTCACAAGGGGGGGCGGGTGCAGGGCTCAGGGGGGGTGTCGCGGCGGGCCACGAGAGCGGGGGGGGGGGGGGGGTCGCGGCGGGCCACGCGATAGCGGGGGGGTGTCGCGGCGGGCTACCGCCCCGGGTGACGCTGACCCTCGTGACGCCACTGCCTTAGCTGATACTAGAAGCTCAGTCTTCAGTGCAAGCTTTCTGCCCTTGGTGACACAAGTCTGAAAGCGCAGGCGCGCGCAAACAAAGCACAGCGGCAGCCAGCGAGCTCGCGCTGAAGGCGGAGCTTCTGGTCTGAGCTTAGAACGGAGTAGCAAGCGCTCCTGGGTCGTTGAAGTATGAAGGACGAAGAGGTATGGTTTCCGTCTTCGGAGTCTCGAGAACGAACGTTTCGCCTCAGCGGTGCTAACGGGCATGGTGGCCAGGATTTGCAGCAGGCGATTTACATTAGAATACAAGACCTGGGGACCAAGGCAAGTGGTCTCTACCGCTGAGACGCGCTAAGCGGTGCGGTCCCTTCACATCTGTGTCCAAACCAGAACTTCCTCAGACAGTTTGTTTAATGAAACGAATGCTCCGCAAAGACTGGTCATTTGTACAAAACCGAGGATTGTGACATTGAAACCGACGTCGTTGGCCATGACATCGCTCTCGCTTAGGGCGGACGATGCTGCCTGACGTGAATGTGTAGGGTGACCATATCCCTCAAGGTAGAAAACGGGACATCCCAGCGCCGGGGGGGGGGGGGGGGGGGGGGGGGGGGGATTGTACTAAAGATTGAGATTGGGAGAAAAAATTTAATGAAATAACTGCTGTTATTTCAAAAAGTCACCATATTGCACTACATTTTTCTCTCAGGGTAAATAACCCCCGCCTACATTCACGCCGCTTCTCGGGGACAGTATCCACCGTACACGCCTCTTCACTGCGTCCAGCCGGCAACCCAAGCTAACCCAAGCGTCCGGAAAGGGAGTCCCATACCATTTAGTTCAGCGAAATGTCGTCGACAACATTCGTTTTTTTTTTTTTTTTTTTTTTTAGTGTTGATTGTAAAAAAGAATAGAAAATATCGCCAAATGCATGACAAAAAAAGAACGCTTTACAAAAAAAAATGCTTGAGAAAAAAAAAAGCACTCTCTGTGGCTTGAACCTGGGTCCGCTGCGTATGAAGCAGGCACCTTTCCTAAGCTACGCTACTTTTTTTTCTTTATTGCAAACTGAAACTCGTTGTAACCATTTCCGGTTGAGGTGCACGGGCTCGTGCGTATAGCTTAACTCATATTTTAAAGTACCTACGGTTATTTTTGTAAAATATACTTGTAACGAGAACGCATAGTTTCGGTTTGCTTCAACTCGCTTGGTGCCGATTTCGAAACTATGCACACCTGCGAAAACGGGACATGATTCTTTATTGGGACAAAAAGACGGGACGGCAGAAGCGGACCTCAAAAACGGGACTGTCCCGGCCAAAATGGGACGTCTGGTCACCCTATGAATGTGCCGACTCTGTTGGATACGTTGATGACACGCTTGAAGTTGTAGGTCAATAATTATTCTTGAAAAAAGCGTCAAGCGACAGCTTTGGATTGATCTAATTTTTGAGAGTCTATATACGTAAAGGAACTTTCACGACTCACGTGTTGAACGCAAGATTATAAACATCACCCCCTGCAGCGATTAAAGAAGTAAACTAGGTACGCTTTGAAACCAAAAGAATAATGAGCATTCGAAAGTTGCTTACATGGTGCTTATGCTGCCGCTTTTCTCTCCCGCTTTTTTTTTTTTTTTTTTTTTGGGGGGGGGGGGGGGGCGTTTTGTGTGATGTATTACTGAAACTAAAGGAGTACAGGCGAATAACCCCGAAAAACAAATAAAAAACAGAACGAAAAAAAAGCTAAGCTGTTTGTTATTTTGTCGTTTTGTTTGTGGGGTTGTAGGGTTTGCAAAGTCAGAGTATTGCTATTTTGAAATTTTGTTTCGCTGCCCTGATAGTAGCGTGGAGTCCTTGAGACTCAAAGACTAGGGGAACTTTAGTCAAGCCGCCTGCATTTTCCGAGGCGAGGCCAGCGTCCTTCGAGGTCAGGATTTCGCGGCTTATGTGACGTCAGGAGCGGAGTCATTCGCACCTGCGAGCCTGAAGAAAAGCTTTGGCAAAAGCTCTTCGGAGAGCCGGAGCCGGACTTGTATTTCTCACGCTCACGCAGTCCACGGACAGTGTCGTCACCTTCGTTTTGCTTTGGAATGTTGTGGGTCCGGCTCCTCGCCGTAGTGGGTTGTGGAACAGAAAGAGAAGCACACAGGACTTTTAATGCCTTCACAAAAAAAAAAAAAAAAAAAAAGAAACTGGCAATGGAAAAGGGGAAGAGGAAAACCATGAAATTTCGGGGGTGTTTCGACCCTTGACCAGCGCGCCCCGACGAGCTGCCACTTTGCGCATGCGCATCTTCGTGGCAACCGCGTCGTAACAGTTGCGTCGTCTTTACACGCACCTTACGTCGGCTTCCCAGTCGGTAACTTTTCGTTCTCGTGGTTTGGACACGCTTCGAAACAACGATTCGGGGCAGTGGTTAGCAGTTCGAAAACAAACAAATGTTGGGGGATGACGAGTGCAGACCAACATTTATTTTCTCCAAAATCTCACACAAATGTGACAAAACACAAATCACACTAACGCTTTTGTCGAAGCTAGCTGCTTGGCAGATTTGCCGGACTCGTGCCCAGCGACTCTGGTGATTCCGCCGGAATGCTTCGATGAAATCGATATTCCACAGCGACCGCTTTCGGACAGAAGGCCAGTCTGTTATCATCATACATAGTAGGCTTTCACCACGCCGATTCAAGAAACTGACACCGAAGAGAGCGGACGAAGCCTAATTACGCAATGTACGCGTTTAAAATTGTAGCGCAATTCACAGAACCTTTACAAACAATGCAAAATTCAGTCTAACTTCCATCGCGTACCGCTACTATCGTTTACCTCGCCGAGACACTTCAGATGAAAATTTCTGGTCGGCTAATGGTTCAAATGTTTCACTGGGTCCACCGTTCTCGTACATTCGATGGCGCTTGATTTGATCGGAACGGCGGCCAATGCGTACGACTAGCACATAATAAAATATAGCACACACATTAGGTCATACTTAATTCTAATGAACTCTACCTTTGGCGCGTCATGGAGCTTCCCGCTTTTGCCGGCACCTCACCGCCACCACCGGCTGTTAGGCCTATGGGCCCGAGCTCGTTAGACAGATAGGCCTAACGGCGGTAGCACATCCTCGGAGCAGTCCACGTCCACGCGCACAATTGCCCAGTCGAGCGCACGAATGTTAAATATGCACACCAGCACGGGAAAACGTGGACTGCAGACGACACGCGGCAAGAACGGCAGGTTCAGATCGCAGAAATGAGCGCCTCGAGCATCACACTGGCCCCAGCTGCCCCGAATTCCGAATGGGGCGCTCGCGCGTGGGCTTCTGGGTAGTCAGCGTCGTCAGGCAGCGCTTTCCGCGCTCGTCAACGACGCGAATAGAGCATTCTTTGCGGCGGCATGCAATGTTCGC
Organism: Ixodes persulcatus; assembly: GCA_013358835.2. NCBI lineage: Eukaryota > Metazoa > Arthropoda > Arachnida > Ixodida > Ixodidae > Ixodes > Ixodes persulcatus. The sequence goes on along the minus strand of JABSTQ010009165.1, from coordinate 797,549 downwards.
GCTCGTCGCTACGAGTGCACAAAAATTGAGAAAGCTGCCACGCGCCACCGAAGCTCCCACGCGCCACCGACCTGTACGCACCCGAACTAAATTTTTACTCATGCACAAATCAAGAGGGGGTCAAAACATCCGGACAGACCCCCCACCCCCCTTAATCCGCCACTGGGCCCCGCCAACGGCTCGCTTATCCTTTTGAGATTACGTGAAAGCTTTTTCGAGAGGCCGTTGGCTGTGTTTTTCTTGGAAACCCAGGGAGAGGCAGACGCGCGTTTTTCGGCCCTGTTCAGAGGGCGAATCCATTTCACGAAACTCGTTTCGCGAGTCAAGATGCGCCAGAAAAATGCATCGCGTGAAAGGGCCTTAAAACAACACACAATGGTTGCACTACACTCGCGTCTCTCCGAAAAGAACTGGATTGTCTTCTGCTTCCCCATATTTCCCTCAACTTTTGGGTATTCGCCAGATTGAGCGAAAAGTTCGTATTTTGTGATTGGTTTTTCACTGGTGTAATATTTGGTGTTCGCCGGCGTCGGGATTTCGAACAAAAACCAGCCCCAAAACGCTTTGGACCCATTATAACGACCTCTCCCACGACGGGAAACCCGTTGGTGCCAGAGCCGGGACTGGGTGGGACGGGGGAAACGCCGGCTGCGTCAATGGCGGCCGATCTCCCGCAGACGGGTGGACGGATGAGAGTATTTTCAACTCCCATTTCGTCTTGCGGAGTGGCGTCATACAAGAACTCCTGTTTAATATGGGAGTACAATCAGGTGATGTCGCTTTTATACCCCGTCCATTAGCGACCAGAGTAAAGTGGTGGTTTCTAGTTTTTATACTCCCATGTGCGGGAGTGAATGCTTTAGGCTTGGGAGTTTAATCGGCATCTCATTCTTTAAAACTCCCATCCGGGCTACTTTTCGTTTACAGTGTAGGTTCGATTCCTGAGTGCCGTGCAACGTTCTTATATTCTCTTCGAAATTCATGAAATGCTTGTTCTGTCGACGGACAACAAGAAATCCGACCAACGAGTCATATAGCCGTTTTTTATTTCCTGTCGTTTTTAGTCACGTGTGTTCCGTATCTGGTATGCGAGACGAAAATATACTAAAACATTTTAACCTGGAATATCGGGGAAAACATAGGTGAGGCAAAACGAGAATGTTTGACGATAACGCATTTTTCGTAAACACCTTCTAGCGGCGTGTAGAGATTAAAACGAACGTTTAGCGCATACCAGAAGTCAACAGATTCAAGATGGCTGCGCCCTTGTAGAAAAGCTGTATAGAGCTTCGTTGTAAAAGAAATTGAAAACGTTCACGCTGCGTGATGCGTTCAGACAGCGGCAGCTGTGCTGTTTATTCGACGATACGACGATGACGATGGTCGTCGCCTGGCCAAATATTTCCGCCAAATTTATCGGGGAGACTGAATTGGTGCGTTGGTCACGTGGCGTCAATTATTCCGCAAACTTTAGCGGGGAACCTGAATAGGCGCGTCGGTCGCGTGATGTCGTCACGCCGCGTGACATCAGATTTCCCGCCATATTTAACGGTGAAACTGAATTGTTCCGTTGTTCAAGTGACGTCAACTTTTCCGCTAAATTTAGCGGGGAAACTCATGTGGTGCATGGGTCACATAACGTCATTTTTTGATTCGGCGCGGTTGATTCGGCGCGTAGGTCCCGTGACGTAAGGTCACGTAAAATCAATTATCTCGCCAAATTTAGTGGGGAAACTGAACTGGTGCATAGTTCACGGGACGTCAATTTTTCCGCTAAATTTAACGGTTGAAACCGAATTCGTTTACACTCGTAACAGCTAGCGCTGTAAAAAAACAAACAAAAATACAAGAATAGAAATTATGCTTTTTTTTTTTTTTCAAGCGAGTTGCACAGCAAAGGGGCAGATATCTAGCAGCGCGTAATTGAAACGAACAACCAAAACTAATTCGAGGCTCAATTAAAAAAAAAAAAAAAGAAGTAAGGCGAACGGGCGTGCCCAATATGCACAGATGCCGCCTTGCGTCCCGCCGTCTCCATTGGCGTCCCAGCTGAGCCGGCGCGGGCGGCGCGGCTGGGTCGAGGGGGGGGGGGGGGGGGGGGGGGGGGTATAGGTACGTGCCCTGCTCGCGGGTCTGAGCCCCGGGGGGGGGACAGCAGCGCCAAGGCCGACACCAGCAGGGCGTGGAGCCTATTGTGGCGTGCTCCGCCATATTACGGCACAGCGAGAGCCATCCGTCACGACACCGAAGAGCAGAGGTCAGGCGGGACAACGCGGGCGGCCTCTCCCCCTTCCGCGTACCCGAGTTTTATGGCTCATAACCGCGGCTCGCTCATTCGCAGTCCGAGCACGCGCTTTTCGGGTTTCTCCGCGGGCTCGCTACCGTGCTTCCAAGGACTTTTTGTGCGGGCCCAGTGCTCGGAGCTGCCTGCCTCTTGGGAGAGGGACTCTAGCGCGACATTCCCGCCAAGCTACGACCACTGCCACATCGAGGCTCTTAAATTAACGCGAAAATCTCAACTGGTGTGTAGTTAAACGGCAATTCATTTTCTCCGATAAATTTGGCCGTGGGCGTTTCCCCGGTATATAGACCCTTTTCCGCAATTGTGAAATGATGCATAGATTATGCGCTGCCGCCATTAGTTGATCTCATCGCTTCCGGCGTGAAGCCCGGGATTGCTTCCGAGTTGGCGCCGAGCAATGACGCAGAATTCGTGTGGATTGCATCTCAAACCGAGTACACTTGGAATGCTCACGAAGCGCTCGTGTCCGATGCGTGCTCAACGTGCGTGACCGATTAATGGCGGCCGCACATAACCTACGTATCATTTCGAAATTTCGAAAAGGGTCCGTAGACCCATTTCGGAAGTCACGTGCTGATTCTAAGAAGCTCGGAACCACTGCACAGTGCCGGAACTGCTGCTTCGAGGAACGAGCAAGTCATCCATAAGATAGCGATCCTCGGAGCGGGGCCAACACTACGAACCGACGAGCCAATCAAAGAGCGTCGATAGTGCGCCGTCGCTGCGCTCATCACCGTTTTCTGTGGGTGATTCTTCCAGTGTGCCTCGACGCTGTGGTTTGTCCACCATTGTGCAGGGAGTCCACAGCTGCCCAACAGATGGCAGTATTTCGGAAGGGAAAATCTTCCCATAAAACTTGGCGTATAATTACGGGGGAATAGTTTGAGACAGAGAGCGCCGAGCTCCACGCGGACGTCTCAAGAGACCATTCCAAATCCTTCTGCAAGCAGTCCCAAAGATGTTCGCGGAAGTTCTCTGAGCTCACTTTTCGGAACCCCAAAACCGCCCCAAGCGGCTTGCGTAAGGGAGGATAAAACGCACAAGTCGCGAAAGTACAATAATATTCAAGAGGTAACCAAAACAAATTCGGCAGAGACACTTAAAGGGTCCAGATTTGTTTTACAAATAGTTTGGTATGGACACGGGTGTCAAGAAATGAATTTTACGCGAAAAAACTATTTTAGAGCAATATCCACGGCGTGAGATTTATTTCCATTCTGCGCGTCAAGTTCATGACGTCACGGAATGGTCAAACACTCTTTCCCCCTCAACTAGATGCTCATACTCTCTCTCCACCTCAGCTTGATGGGCAAGCCGTGCACCTTTCCTCTACGCGCAAGAAATGTCGAGAAAGAGAACAAGTGGAAAGGAGGTGACTACCTACGAAATCGCGTCTCGCGCCGTCAATATTCCTGTAACATTTTTTTTTTTTCGCGTACAATTTATTTTTTTTTTTTAAGACGCGTGTCCAAACCAGACTGTATAGAATTATTTTCAGTGGTTTGTTTAGTCTCCTTACGTATAGGAATGCGAATTCCAACAAGCAGCAAGCTCCACGCAGCGGATTCCAACAAGCAGCGTCTTCCTTTTGCACACGGCGCTCCGGCCGTGACATCACGCTCCCCCAGTGTGCAGGCGCGGCGAACCTCGCCGGCTTCACGATGGCTTCTGTGACGAAGCATTATGTTGCTGTGCTTTTCTTTGTGTATTATTTCTGAGGCGCGTCCGCTTTGATCTTGAGCGCACCCGCCGGCTTCTGTAAAGGAGCATCTGCGTTGCTGTCCTTTTCTTTGTGTTTTATTGGGAATAGGGATTTCGGTGCCGTTTTGCTCAGTCAATGGGTTTTGAGGTGTCGTTTTTCGCTGCTCCAGACAACGGCTATAGACAACGCCGGCTTCGCTCCATGGGGCAGGTAATGCTTGCGCATTAATACAATGGGACTACAGTCTTTTGATGACACATCAGCACAGTACCAGAAAGACAACAAATTATTAGGGACAACAGTGGCCGAGTGTCCAAGCACGCTATACAAGACACCATAAGTGTGATAACAGCGCGCCATGTTTGCGACAACCATACTATGCACTTCTGCCGCGTTCCTCATACCGTCAGGGGTTCATTGGGAGCAGTATTTAGCAAAAGCAAGAAATTCGTTTATCCCGGCTTTGAATGATAGAAGACTAGAGAAGCCCGGGTTTCGGAAGAACCGGAGTCAAAAGCGGGCAGCGGGCCCCGCGTCACGTGAACAAAAGGCGGCGTTAGGACAGCCCTGATGACCGGGAACAGGCCCGTCGTCTCGAGGCCAGCTGAACAATGTCGTTCGGAGCGGCTGAGAAGCAGACAGCATGTCGGGGGGGAAGAACATGCAGCCAATTTCGAGTGAAGCGCGAGTGCCACACGGCCAGATCTTTGGACAATGGAGAGACCCTCGCTTGCTAATGAGCAGAGCAACCGAACAAAGGAAGGCAAAACATTCCATCTGATTGAGTTAGCGCGGCGAAACAGGGCAAGTATGTCACCCCCCCCCCCCCCCCCCCCACCTTAAAAAGGAGGCTCTTGATGTACGCAGGACTTGTGTGCAGTGGCCTCGATGTCCACACCAAACGGTGGGCAAGCAGGGTGGTTATCATTTGAGCCCGTTTTCGTTTCGCCCTTCTCACTTGGCCCTTCTCAAAACAACCATTCTCAAAAAAGATCTTCTCTCTTGGACCGGTCGCATTTGATCCATTCCCGTTTCGTCCTTCGCATTTCAACCCTCCTCATTTGAGTCCGTTCTCGTTTCGCCCTTCTCACTTGGCCCTTCTCAAAACAACCATTCTCAAAAAAGATCTTCTCGCTTCTACCCATCGCATTTGGCCCTTTCCCTTTTCGTCTTTCGCATTCCAACCCTCCTCATTTGAGTTCGTTTTCGTTTCGCCCTCCTCACATGGCCCTTTTGAGAACAGCCATTCTCAAAAATATCTCGCTTTGACCCGTCGCAATTGACTCTTTTCATACCAAAATCGTTTTTTAGGGTAATATTAATAAATACATTGATATATTTTGTGCGTGTGTGTGTGCCACGCTACCGGTATACTCTCTCTGCTAAGGATTTTAGCAGTGCGTCGAGGTCGTCGTGAAAAGCTGCTAGCTGACAATAAAACAAACCAACTATTTATCGCAGCCAGATCGTGTTCCGAAATGTCACGTTGTTTGAGGTCTCTCGACTTGGGACAATGCCAGCACTTCTATAATGCAGTGGTTCTCAAAGGGTGTTCTGCGAAGGCATCCTAGGCGTCCGCGAAGCCCTGTCTCATCAGTCAAGCACGGCAATATTATTTGTCTTTTTTCACGTTGAGAAGAAACGTACTAATTTTCGGGTGAGTACTCTCGTGTGTATGTCCATGAGATAAGTCAACTTCACACTAGCAATTAGTTATATTACTTTATTAAATCATTATCATGATAAACTACACCTTTCTATTCCCCTCACCCCGAACGGGGTCCTCCATCATCTCCGCCTTTCTACAAGGGGTCCGCGAAACATCAATGGTTGAGAACCTCTGTTATTATATATGCTATTTCTGTTCAAACAAAGTTTCCAAATTAAATGTTCGTCGCTTTTTTTTTTTTTCGTTTGCTTAGAGGAAGGGAAGCAGGCGTCATTTTACGATTCTCAGTGCGTACCTCTACACATAACATATATCTGATGGTATGTTTGGGGCCCAAGCGAGGTAAGGCTCATCAAGAAGCCGCGAGGGCCTAATGACGTTGGAGGCATGCCGAACTATTGCCATTCGGTCGTAGCGCAAACGGGCGAAATGAGAATGAGTCCAGTTGCGAAAAATACAACTTGGATCTTATGAGAAGGATCAAACAAGGAGGACCAAATGAGAATGGGACGAAATGCGCACGGTCAAAATGCGAATGGGACGTTTTCAGATAACGGGCAAAATGAGAATGGGCGCAGTTGAGAAAAGTCTGATTCGGATCATATGAGAAGGTTCAAACGAGAAGGACCATATGAGAATGGGACGAAATGTGCAAGGTTCAAATGCGAATGGGACGTTTTGAGATACACCCGGGCAAGCAACCCGACCCCCTTCGCCGAGATCGCTGTAACAACGACCGACCTAATGTTGGGCTTATACTTGCGAAAGACATCGCTGCCGCTGAAGCGGATTCGGCAGAGGCCAAAAACAGTGGTGTTTTCCATCACTTTCTGCACCGGCGGTGGTTGTCTTGTTTGCTCTCGGAGCGTCACGCCTGCGACGAGAAGGCGCAAGATTTCTTGTCGTCTGCTGCTCTCGGCCACTCTCGCCAAGCTCTCGGAGTCGCTCGGAGTACGTTAGGTACGAGTAGGCCTTAAAGGGGCGGTGCAACAATTTTAAGATTGAAAGAGTTTCCATCTCGTCATTTTTACGTTGTTTATCGTGTTCCGGAGTATACAGAGAACATATTCTTTATTAAATATGTCGCGATTCCGCTGCAGAATCCCAAAGCCACAGTCGAGCTTTTTCCTACACCTGCAGCCGCCAGTGGCAGCCGAAGAAACTACGGCGAAAAGATTACATGGCCTCGCTCGGCTCGAAGCTGCAGCATAACGCCCGCTAATGTACGCAGAGAGAGGAAGAGGAAGTGCCCTCTGAGAGAGCACACGGGAAGCTACACGGCACTCGGAATTACGTCACTAGGAGGGGGACCAGGTGTGACCCTGAAGACTGGGAGTGAGTTGAGGGGAGCCAGAAATGCCAATATTTATCTTTTTCTACACAACAACTACGACACACAGGCGAAATCGGTTTTCTGTTTTTTACTTCAGAAGTGTCGGAGGGCAACTTCCACAAATTTTTGACCGAAGTCCGGACTCTGGTCAATGTTTTTTTTTTTCTTTTTGGGGGGGTGTTTTGACCTAAATCACTGTACCTGATTTACAGAGTGTAAGTATTTCATTTATTTTTTATTGCGTGTAGTTTTGTAAATATCACCGCTCAAAGTTTGGTTTCAGGAGTCTACGGCAAAACCAAACCTATCTGCTAGAGGGATGGCAACACTGATCATCAGCCGTACGGCCGCGACGTGACGTCACAAGGGGGCTGCGTCAGTGTTGCTTGACTAAAAGCTAACCCGCTTGCCACCCGCTAAAGAGCAGCTGGTCGCATCTTTAAAATCGGTTTAGGTGGAGTACGCGGCTTCACTTCGGCCTTACATTTCGGCTGTTATCATATTTCGTGCCACTAAAGCGGTACCGCTGCTTTATTTTGGTTTCGTTTTCGACCGGAGTTTTCCTTTAAAGGGCAACTCCGGACAAATTTGAATGTTTTGAAAACAATGCAGTCCTACGTCGTATCATCTGAAAAGCCGACACGGAAAAGTTTTCGACGCGATTCCGCCTAAACGTTTATGAAACCAGCCAACGAATTCATAGCAGCTGCACGGTCGCCAAAATCCGCCCAATCTAGCGGACGACGCACCGCGCAGCGCAGTCAATGCCGCTGTCCGGACACAGCCAAAACTGCGCGGAACGTCAACAACTGGAACAATTGTTTTGATTGTTTCTTAGTTTTCGAGGCGCGGAGCGCGAGGGCGAGAAATATAAAAAAAAAAAAAAAAAGCGTGTGAGGCGGAAGAGGAGTGAAGCAGACGCAACATGCGCGGCTGTGCCGGGTCCACAACACTGTCCCGCCGTCCGCCGCTTTCGTTGATGACATGCCGACATCTCCGTACCAGGTGATGTTTAGTAGTTGACAAGCAGGACCAATGTTGCGTGCCGCGGGCAAGGTTTCGCTTTCGCTTTGGGATTTTCCTTGAAACGAGCTTGAAGAAATAACTCTTCAACTTTCCGGAAAACGAATGACGTACAACCGTTTATTAATAAGTTTGTCATGATAATCACCCGTAATTCGAGAATTTTCGGAAATGACCGGATTTGCCGTTTAACGTCGTTGACACTTGAAACACTTGATCGACGCACCGCCGCGCTCGTTTCACCACACATGAAGCACCGCACGAAGATGGTCAAGTTTTACCGCAAAGAAGACGAGACGACGACGATTCGGTGAAATTTCCTGCTCGGTATGTAGCAGGACATGCAGCGCAAATAAATCAAGCCTCGGTGCACCGTCGTCGTCGGTGTTTCGCCCTGCATCCCGAATGGAAGTACGACACTTTGTTTCCAGTGGACTCTTCCCGCATGAATAGCTGACCTCCTTTTGGGGTCCCGCTGGTTTCCTTTCGTTCCGTCGTCGTTGCAGTGTTATTTCTTGTTTAGTAGAAGGCTGTGCTGTTTGAAGGTAGGGGTGCTTCCTTCAAGCCGGTCGTTGTATGGATAGCCTACAGCGCGTGGCGAACGCAGTCGCTCGTCGCGAAGTGAATGTGTTGAGTTTGATTCAGAGCTCAAATAAACGCTACACGGATTACGTTTCGTGGTAAGGTACGAGCGTTTTGTTACTTGCGGAAACTCGAGGAAACAACGGCACTCTAAGCATAGACACGGATGATTATGTTAGCTATGCGATCACGCTGCAAACTTTCAAGATCACGACCATTCATTCCCGCGCGCCCTATCTTGCTGCGGAGCAGGAGATGCAGAGCACATCAAAGAGGCAGCGGTGCCGTTAGCGGCGATGGTTCTTGCATTCTGCGAAAGGCTTTGTTGCTCGTTCTCGCAGGTGAATGTTTATCGCACCTCGAGCGACGCCATTACTACAAGAAAAAAACAAAAACAACAAAAAACAGGTAGGACCGGAAGAACGCACCGCGCAAGGCAACTTCCGACAAAGGCTGATTGGCTGGTGTGAGGCGAAACGCATCGCTTGGCGGAAAAAAAAAAAATGGCTCCCGGACGGATTGAGACTTTCTGCGAGCGACGAGCGTATTTCTCCACCCGACTGCGCAATCCGCTCGTCTCCGGCTGGCATTCGCTCGTGAATTGGCAAGTATAAACGCACCGTAAAGAGGAAGGCTTTCTGTCGTGCGGCCTTTTTTCTGGCGCTTCAAGGTCACCCCTTTTCGCGTCGTCTCACGCACCACGTCGATATACCATGTCGCGTGACCCAATTGAGTGCGAGGAGAAAGACAAGAAAGAAATGGTTCAACGGAAATGACAGACTTGGAATGAGAGCACACGAACGCTTGAAGCCTTGAGTGAGCCAAGGGAGACCCCGCGCGTGGTTGTCAATTCCTGCCCCTTTTCCCGTTACGGGGAATGACATTCCACTAATCTAGGCTAAGCTGGTCCCGTAACCTAGACACGCTTTGCCCTTGTTGCCGCGTTCCGATCACGTGCCGTCGACTGTCGACATAGCCGGCTATTTGGGGCAGCAATGAGGCCGCGCGACTCCCTACTCGACGAGATCTCAGGGTCGCGAGCATTTCCCGCTTCTCCGCTTTCATCAAAAGCATGGCGGCATGCGTTGCAACCGAGACGTCATATATGCTTCTTTCATGCGGAACCACGTCTCCTGCTTACTCCAACTACTATCTTTTGAAACTTTTTGGCGTGGTGCTTCCTATCTATTTCGCGTCATTTTTGTCGTTGAGCTTTCTATAGCAGCGGTCTCAAGCTCATTCGAGTGTAAGAGCCAAATAGCCCACCCCCATACATTTTACATTGTATGGGGGTGGGCTATTTGGCTCTTAAATTTTCCAATATTTAGGCTCATGGAACATGAGCCTAAATATTGGAAAATGTAACCTCACTAATTTTGCTAGAAACGTCTCTAAATTTTTTACAAGTTATACTATCAAAAACCTGACAATCGGTAATGTCTCTGAATGTAAATATCTTGGCGTTTATTTTCACCAATCACTTAAATGGAATAAACATATTGACTACACAATTAATAAGGCCAGTAAAATGTTGTTTTTTATCCGTAGAAATTTCAAACACGCGTCCCGAGACGTAAAAGAAACTCTTTACTTCTTGCACGTAAGGTCAATGCTTGATTATGCGTGCGTTATATGGGATCCCTACCAGCAGTATCTGATCGATAAATTAGAGAAACTTCAAAATCAAGCAGCGCGATTTGTTAGTAACAACTACGATCCATACGCTAGTATGACAGAGGTTAAAACCATGCTGGGATGGGAGCCCTTGAGCATTCGAAGGCAAAAATTAAGATTGAAGTTTTTCCATCGCATTTATTATAATAATACTGGTATTAATAAGAATGAGTATCTTTTGGGGCCAACGTATGTTTCAGCTAGGTGTGATAACCCTAGAAAAGTTTTTGAATATTCCTATAAAACAAACAGCTTCTGTCATTCTTTTTTTGTAAAGACAATTAGAAAGTGGAACTTCCTGCCTGATGATGTGGTGAGCACCTTGGACAACAGTGTATTTTTTTCTCGGCTGTATATCTAATCTGTGCGGACAAGTGATCACTTTGTGTTTTTTTATGTATGTGTGTTATTTCCTGCCCCTCCTACAATAATGCCCTCGAGGCGATGTAGGTACTCTGTAAATAAATAAATAAATAAATGTTCGAGCGCCAACTGGGGGGGAAGGGAGGCAATATTTTGTTATTTTGGGACAAAAAAATAAATAAAGAAGGTTCAGAGTGTGTCGCGTTGCAAAGCAGCCGACTATCCCAGTGACACCCTAGTGATTTTCTAGAGGAGCCTTGCTCTTTCTGCGTTTTGTTAGCTCACCGTTTTGCCATTTTTAGCTTTCATTTGCACATACGACTATTTTAGACCTACTCAGATTTTATAAAGTTTAAAAGGCCAACGTACTGGCAGCTTCCAATACAACGAAGCAAGCACACCTTCCTTGCCGTGTCGCACAATGGCTCGACAGTTATAAACAATATCTCTTTATACGACGAATGACGAAACTATTTTCGCTATTCTTGTCCAGCTCGCTTGCACGTTTGTATTAATTGCATTATCATCTCTTCATACCAGAGTTTTTCCTTTCCTGGCGATTTTTATATCATCATTATAAGAAAATACCTGTATTTAAAAAAAAAATAATAATTCCTGACGGCCTGAAGCCCCAGTTTATAGAATTATCTTTGGCAGTTGCTCGATCGTGCAGCCGAGCTGCCTCTTTGGACAAAGAGCTATCACTTGCAGCCTAGTAGTGGTATTGCTGCTACGGTTGACTTACATAATAAAGGGCTGAGGAGCAAATATTTAGACAAAACAATACTCTACCCGAAAAAGCAGAGTAGTGCAAAATGTATGAACACGTTATATGAGTAGGGCTCCTTTTCAGCTGAAATGAATCGTCGATATAAAACTGTCATTTATGACGCATGTAGCGCATGGGAACGGGGGCTCGCAGCCGCGGGATGATTCCGGGTCGCGTCCCGAAGAGTCGCGTTCCGCGTGTTTGACACCCCTGTTCCATATATCGTGCGCTTATGTACGCGTGTGTGTGTGACTGACCCTGGAAGAGGGATGAATAGGAAAACGTAGCCTCCGGCATTTGTAATGATACAGATGAAAAAAATTGATTTGGGGGAGAATATGAGTTTAGAAGAGTCTCCTCTCCTTCCAGTTCCCTGAGCGGGGGAAATTTAAGAAAAACTAGCAAAAAGTGTTTCCGCGGAGATTCAGAAGTATGTCCACTTCGGCGGAGCCGCGGAGGCTTGTTTCAACTGGATAAAATAACGTGACGGACAAGCGGGCAACTGGGTCGCTCGGAGGACTCCGCCCGAAAAGACGCTTCTGCCGCGCTCATTTCTCCCAACTCGCCCTTGAGTGTTGGCGTGTACAAGGAAATGCTTCCAATCATTTTTGTACTGCGCAGTTTCTGCACTTTATTTTTCTGGACTCTAATGTTAAATCATGTCAAAAAACAAAACGCGCTCTATTTTCATTAGGAGTATCTTGGTTCCTGGGGTTCCACTCAGTCAATTCCACTCCTGGGCTAACCCTGGTTGAGTATAAAAAAAGAAACAAACCAGAGGGTAGCGTTAAGTCTTTTTAAACAAAGCAGTTGAAATTAATAAAGGCAGTTGGAAGCTTTCGTATCAGTAAAACGCTTCTTTCGGGACTCAACGGTTTTTTTTTAATAAAAAAAATAAAAGAGGGGGGATTCGCATCGTAACCTGATGCGAATTAGCAACGCGACGCGTGCTACATGTCTTGTTTCGTTCTCTTTAAGGTTTATTCACACGTCAGAACAATCTTAGGAACCAGGAGGTCTGCGGATCAGATAAATGTGTGATCATCACGTGACCAAGACGTCATTACGGACAGGTCCGCGGTAAGTGCGCGGATATTGCGCTAAATACGATGGCTACCGTAAACCAAAGTGAGGGCTGCGAGTCTGAGCTCGTAGCTTCGGTTTCTGCTTTCGCTGCACGGGCTTCCAGAACAAGATTAGCACTTTTCAAAGAACTCTGTCCTTGGCGAAGAAAGGCATCTGCAGTTCTTCCGGCTATGGACCTAGCATGGCGGGTGAGTTGATTGAACTCTGACCGATTCACACGAACAGCGCAACTTTACTTGCCCGCCTATATCTACTCCTTCATTGAAAATGTAATACGTGGTTTTTAAACCACGTATTACATACTTCCGGTTCATAAGATATTGGGGCTCCAATCAACGCTGGAAAGGTGGTTGGTCAGCGGAGCTGTGGTATCACCTACAACGATTGCCTACTGCACTATACAAAATGCCGCCGCCTGTCGCAACACGCCGCCGCTGGTCGTATTGCCGTTTCCCTTCCCTTTGCCGCTCCTCGTATTCACGATGCTCCTCGGAAGTTCTAACTATGCGTGGCCTATTCATCGCGGTGCTGCAGCAACAATGAAATCAGTTGCTATACTCCGTTTCATCTTACGTTTAAGCGCAGCGAATATTACGAGCCATCAGAGTCAATCGGAGGCCGTGTGAGTGTCACGTGACCTTAGAGAGGAGGCACAGCGACGCGCGGAAAGCGTATCATGGGCAACGTTCACAGAACGGGATTGGCTAAGATAGCTCGTAATATTCCGCTGTGTCCGGACGTGAGGTAAAACGGGGTATAGGCGGGTTCTTCTTTTATATATGAAAGGCTAGTGACGTCACTCCCCATGTCGCAAGCTGCCGCCGTCGCGGCAGCTTGGGCAACAGTGATCTTCACCGGGAACGTATGCGGTGAGCGCTACGTTCTTCGCATTGTTCGCAGGCGCCGTTTTTATCCATTATGCGCTTGCACTTCACACGAGGGCTTCATGACGTCAACCCCTTTCGAAGCAGCTGCAAACCTAATCTTTACCGGAACGCGTGGGAGGGTGTTCCTATTATTCACACGCGCCTTATCATCCATCATGTGGTTTTCTTTATTTAAACGAATACTGAGCTGTATGCTGTATGCCTGATTTCAAAGGAGATATGCTGGTTTGCCTTCAATTGTTTGCCGGGAGTTTTTTGCTTACAACGCCAACGACACGAAAATTTTCTTGGCTAGTTGAGGCATACAGCTTCGCTGTAAAGGGATGAACAGAGCACACCTTAACACCGCTGCTTGAAATGTTGATGAGACGTTTAACCACCGATTCTCCAAGTGAACGTCTAACGAACGAACGAGCGCGAGATCTGTTCACACTTTTTGAATATTCTTGAAAACCAACTTGCCTCCTCCAAGATGTAATATTGTACAGCCGAAGGCCCTCGTTACGTCTATACCAAATGATTGACAGAAGAAAAGTAAATACACTGTACCAAAACGTTTTATATATCAAAGATTTCTTACGCTGTCATTTCCGCGGCAGGTTATACTACCCCTATCTTTATCGAGAAACGCATGCGGACAACGCTACGTACTTCGCATTGTTAGCGGGGCTAGTGACGTCACTCCAGAATTCGTACTCTGCCGTTGCAGCGGCAACTTATGCAACCGCATTTTTTCCGCGAAACGCATGCGTCGAGCGCTACGCGCTTATTATCTATCACGTGGTTTTGAGACATGTTTTGTGGTTTTCTTATTCAAACAAGTGTCAAAACCACATGATAATAGATAAGACGCGCGCGAACGGTGATAAGGCGCGCTCGATGGTTTTCTGTCGGCTATTCTGTCGACGGACCCGAAAAAACCCGACCAAAGCGCACCGTGCGGCTACTTTCTAGTCAGAGCGGCCGTCGTCATGCACTTTATCTACAGCAGCGACATGATCTCGCGAAATGCGTCAATATCTCACCGGTGTCTCGCAAACAGTCTATAAGGAACATTAAAGACAATGTACGACATTGCTGGCCACCTTCGCATATCAAGGTCTCTTCTTTTTTTGAGAGCTTTACTGATTTGTGTATTAGAACAAAAAAAGTAAAATCTCTGCTAATGCGGTCTGTACAGATTAGTTATACTTCCGGAGGACACGGGGGCTAATCATCATGCTTTTAGGGAAATAAACTAAAATTATCCATATCTTTTTTTTTACTTAGTGCGGTTAACAGTATGGTTTAGATTAGAAACTCGATTAGCGTCATCGAAAACCACTAATACCCTGGTTATACTAGCGCTCTTAACTGTTTTACAGTCAACGACAGTTGTCTCAACCGCGATCGGCCGGAGTTTCACGGCGGCGCAAACTGTCATTGAGCCGCTAACGTCATTGAGTTCAAGTGAGCTGGCCTACCTCAGTAATACTCTATTCCACCTTATGCAGGAAAGATATACAAGCGAGAGCTCCTTGCTCTAGAGCAGGGTTGGGCAGAAATACTCACAAATGTATTTGGAAATACAAATGCTGGGATACATTAAAATAGTAGATAAAATACTGATACTGAAATATGTCTGTAAACATGTATCGCGATACGTATCGGAAATACATTTTAAATACAGGCAAAAAGTATTTGGAAATACAAATACAGGAATACATTTTAGGGAGGGCAGAAATACAAATACAGAAATACTGATACTGGAATACATTTTTCAAATTTGCTTGAGACGCCAACTGAGATGAAGCTTGAAGTTCGAAGTGGAAGTTTTTGACCCCGAAATTACTTTCCCGTAGGCGGGAAAGCGTTAGCGGCCATGGTAATAAGGCGGTGGCCATGGGGTTCGAGTTCAGTTTTTGTTGCGGGCCAAGGCGGCCCGCTGGTTATATGTAAACTGTCACGTAATAAATGTTGTGTTGAACGAACATAAACTGAACGAACATAAACATAAACTGTCACGTAATAATTGTTTTGTTCGTTCAACACAACATTTATTACGTGACAGTTTACATATAACCAGCGGGCCGCCTTGGCCCGCAACAAAAACTGAACTCGACCCCCACGGCCACCGCCTTTATTACCATGGCCGCTAACGCCGCCAAGCGCCCGCCGCACCCGCGGTGGCGCTACCAGTCAGACTATAACAGACCTCTAAATAAATTCTTTGTAACCCTAAATCCCATCAAAACGTCCCCACGCCCCTGTCCAATAAGCACGCCCCTGTCAACATTGATCACATGACGTTACGGTGGAATAAACTGGTATTTTTTTATCTGTAGGTGTGGCCTTGAACATGAAACTTTACCACGCTGTTGTATGAAAGGACAATACGTACTTTCGTTGTTGGTTACCTCGTCGAAGATCGTGCAGGCAGCGCCATTTGGAATTTTCGAGAGTAGTGGACCACCTTAGGCATCCTGGAACACGTCTTATCTTCTGTTGTGGTTGAAAAACGATACGGTGGCATCCCTGTTGTGAAGGTTCTTCCTGCCGACCCTCCGTCACCAACGCATGGAATGCAGTCCTCAACTTTCGCCTAGCATCGTTCAAACAGAGACCTCGTGGATTGCGACCTGATTTTGCCGGCACAGGTGGGAGCTCTCCGAGAAACAGCGCGCTCGAGACGAGTCGCAAGTTTACGAAGTATCGGTCGGCACAGCGAGGCCATGTCTGGCCTCCTTCCTGGGTTTCGGATCACCAGAGCATCGGGTCACGTTCACGTCGGCTGATGACGTAGCCTTGACCCGTGCAATATTACGAACGCAACCGCAGACGCATTAGAGTATTTGTTGAACTTCACTGCGTGAAGTTCAACACGCTACGGTAAGAGAGACAGTTAGCAGTGGGCATTGGATGCCAGCTAACAATGACTCAAGAAATCCCTACCTAAGGACCTGTGGCAGAAGATGCTCTGACTCCACTCCTGGCACGCCACCTGGTTCGAATCCCCGGACCCCGACTACGCAACACTTCCCAGAAGAAAGAAGAGGACGCATAGAAAAATAGTTTGGAGAATCGGGAGGATCCTTGGTCAGCATAGTAACAATGCCCAGCATCTTCTTAATCCTAGTGCCCTCAGAAGTAAAAAAAAAAAAAAATGCGTTTGGACTTGGACTTTTTTTTTTTTCAGGGGGGGGGGGGGGGGAGTATTTCTCAATAAATGTAACGAAATACATTTCATCCTGATTGTATCGCGATACAAAGAAGCGTTTCAAGTGTATTTCGATACAGGAATACAGATACTGGTGAAAAAAATGTATCGCGATACAGAAATACAGATACGAAAAGTATCTCTGAAATACTATCGCGATACATTTGTATCGCGATACTGCCCAACCCTGCTCTAGAGCACATCACGGCGGCACAAGCTCTCGTGAATTAAAGGCAGCTATCAACGCTATGAGCTCGCACTTCCAGCCTTCGCTACGGCATAGCATAAGGTGATCCGGAGTATAATTGATAAAGGTTCGAACCAATAAACCGCACAGGATGGCGGCGTCCGCCGCATCGCCGCCCATGGTCAGCGCCAGCGAAGCACCTACTATTGCGGGAGATTGGGGCAGGTATCGAGAAAGTATCGAAGCAGAAAATATTCACGGAAGAGCTGTGATTCGGGGCCAGAGCTGCCGCTAAAACGATCACGGCACGTCCCGGAAGCCAAAGCTCGGCGAGGGCAGCCATTTTGATGTCGGTGCCGACAAGGCTTTCGTTGTGTCTCTCTTGCTTGATTTCGTGTGAAACGTTCTGATTGTCGTTTCCTTAGTCTAAGAACAAAACAACAAAAGTTTATTTTATTTTAAACGTCTATAATGAATTAAAATTGTGCGTATAATTAATTTACATTGCTATGTAAAAAAAATATAATGTGACTTCCGTTTTTGGTTCCACTTGGGTTTCTACTGTGTCCCTTGGCGCGTATCTCAACTTGGGTTTTTAAACCTATGTACCTTTTAGCAAAACAAAATGTCATAAAAAATTGACTTTTGTAAATATTTTATAAAACAAGATATCAAACCGATCTAAAAGAATTTATATTTTATAAATATCAGCTAACAAAAACACTTCAGAAAGCAAGAGCGTGCTACTGCCATAAGAACCTGAACATGAATTGACGTTATGTGGAAAAACGTTATTGAAATTTTAGAACGTGACCGCTCACATGATGTTGTGGAAAACCTTGTTAATGGCAGAGAACTTAGAGGCACTGCATTAGCTAATGTCTTCAACGATCATTTTGTAAAGTTAGCGACAAGTGCATATAAAAGGAAGGCTTGTTCTTATATTGAAAATAGAAATGAGAACTCGGTTTTTCTAGATGCGGTTAATGATACCAAGGTGTCTACGATATTTATGAATTAAAAAAAAAACTGCAAGTAGTGATACGGAGGATATTCAGATTAAACCAGTGAAATATCTTATGGACATTATAACACCTTATATATCCCATAATTTTAATTTGTGCATATAAACTGGCACATTTTCTTTGCGTATGAACGTAGCCAAAGTGTCCGTATTGCATAAGATGGGAGATGGAAATGACATTATTAATTAGAGGCCAGTATCAATATTGCCATTTTTTTCAAATGGACATGAAAACGTTATTTATACCCGCTTGTCTAGTTTTTTTTATAAACACAGTAGAATTACGAAATCCCACTGTGGTTTTAGAAAGCATAAGTCAACAGAACTTGCCTTACTTCAAGTGAAAGTGTTCATTTTAAAAAATCTCGAAAAAAGGAAATTAGTACTAGGGATTTATGTAGACTTCACTGATGCTTTTGACTTTTTCAATCATGGATTGCTATTGAAAAAAAAAATGGAATGTTACGGAATTCATGTAAAAGCTTTAATTCTTCTTCAATCCTACCTTGGAAACCGCAAACAATGAGTGTGTTTTATTTTTTTTTTAATTCGACCTTAAAACCGATACTATATCAGGCGCACCTCAGTGCTAAATTTTAGGACCTTTCCTTTTTAATGTGTATGTAAACGATGTTCTAGACACTTACCAGACCACTAAATTAGTTATATATGCAGACGATACGACCCTTATTGTTGTAGCTGACGCAACACATCGACTCATATCCATGGCTAACACAGTATTACATAGATTAGACGTATATACTGAGAGTAACGCTTTAAAATATGAAAGCCGTTTACAACTCCCTGTAACGCCGAATTCGAGCGCAGCTCTTGAGGAGGAGGATGGACGGGTACTGAGGGGAGGGGTATACCCCTCCTCCCTCCTTCTAACCTAGTCATCTTGCCTGCTGTTCCTGCTCCCCTCCTCCCTTTTCCTCCTCTTCCTCCTCCCGCCGTCCTCCTTCACCTCCTCCTCCTTCCCTCATCCTTCAACCTCCTCCCCTCGTGTCCTCCTCCTCCTGCTTCCCCCTCCTCTTCCACCTCCCTATTACTCTCCTCCTCCTCGCCGCTCAAGCCGGAAACGGCCGCCTAAGAGCTCTGCTGTAAAATATAGAATCAGAACAAATATTTTGGCAGGTTGACATTTTATTGATTGGGGAAAAACCGTGGTGTATATTGGAAACTGCGTTGCATATCCAGCCAAGTTTTACGCCCGTAACGTACAAAACCAACGTAGACCCGCAGGCGATATGAAGGTGAACGCCGGACCGTCGACCGGTGCGCGCTATCAGCGCCATGACGCGGCTTCCGTGGAGGCTCGCTTTCTGATCACTAGCTTCGCCGAGATTAAGCGCTTGGATCGAGCGCTGCTCTCAGCTCTGCTGCTACTCCCCACAGAAAGCGTGGAAGTGGGTTTGGATTTCGGCATCGCTTTTTGTGCGCGCCGTGCCCATGCCATTGCCGGCAACTGATTTGCACATTGCATGTGAATTAGAGCGGACGTTGTTCGGCACAGTTTATTAGTGACTCAACCGCTTTTTTCATTCATGTGCGAACGCTAATAACCGCCAACGCTAATAACTGTTCTTTTTAAGAAACGGAAAGTATAAGTTACTTTTTGATTTGTTCCGCAGCCTTCCAGTTTAGCACATGTCACAGCAAAAAAAAACAAAAAAAAAACTACTAAATCACAGTGTCTACCGATAGCGTCTGAAAGGCACCTTCCGCAATCCTCGCGCTTTCTGCGGGGAGTAGCAGCAGAGCTGAGAACAGCACTCGATCCAAGCGCTTATACTTTGTTTCACCTTAGGTCCGAGCGTGGCCGACTTTATGAGCCGAAGGTCCAATCTAATGACGAAAAAGTCGCACCGTCATGGCGTGCTCTCCGCAGTTGATAGGACCAGCGGTGTTTGCCGTCTTTCTGTGCGTGCTCCTCCGCCGGCTCGTCTTATCAAGAGCGAAGAACGCCATGACGTTGCGCTTTTTGCGCTGTTTGATTGGACCTTCAGCTCACAAAAACGGCCACGCTCGGACCTTAGCTGAAACCAAGTATAGTCTCGGCGAAGCGAGCGATAAGAAAGCGAGCTGCCACGGCAGGCGCGTCATGGCGCTGATAGCACGGACCGGTCGACGGTCTGGCGTTCACCTTCATATCACCTGCGGGTGTACGTACTTGTACTACGAATGTAGCTTAAAGTTTGCTCCGCGAGGTTCCAATTTACGTCCTGGATGAAAACCCCATTATTAATTTAACTAAACAGCATGATCAGCCCCCGTGGTACGATGTTCAGCAGACTCTCCAGTGTAGCAGCCAATCAGGACATTAAAAAAAAAAAGGTGTAGTTAAGCAGTGGGCAAATTTTCCGAGGCTTTATGCTTGGCGCCCATGCTTAGACAATGAGAAGTTTAAATGCTGCCTATCTTTTTGTCTGGTGTGCATGAGCAGCAAATAGTTTTCACTTCTAAGCTTACAGGGTTGTCAAGGTGACTTGATCACCAGACTAAAACTGGCATGGTTTTCGTCGCCCTAGCAGATGCGCACTCGGCATAGTATAATGCCAAAAAGCACTTACAGTAAGTGAAACACGCGTGAAACAAGAAACTTTCCAGATCCTACAGGTAGGCACAACATCTTAAACTTGATGAGGGACTTACCACAAACGTGTTTAACGTGATTTGTTCAGATCTGAGGCAAGATAAACTTCAATACTTGATGATGAAACAGGATCATCAAAGAAGTCTTCACATGGTTGGAACACACCTACAATAAATGTACCGGAGCCGGTCTGAAACATGTTAATGACGTTTACAACATTTTCGTCGGACATCTTAACAACGCTGTTGGCCGTGTTAAATTTCAATGAAAAATGTTCTACCTCTAGATACTTAGACTGGGTAGCTCCAGTACCAAAGGAAGGAAGAGGCCCCGAGCCAGGCACGTAGCCAGGATTTTGTTTCGGGGGGCAAAATGCTGTATGAGGGGGAGGGGGGAGGGGGGGGGGGAGCCCACCCATGACAAAATGCTGTATGAGGGGGAGGGGGGAGAGGAGGACCCATGCAAAATGAAAGATTTCGGGGGGGGGGGGGGGGGGCCGGGCCCCATGGGCCACCCCCACCACCCCTGGCTACTTGCCTGCTCCTAGCTATGACATCCCCTAAATTACAAATGCCTTCCGAACAGGAGGAGGGGAGGGTAAGGCCCTCCTCCTCATCCGTACCCTCTCCTCCTCCCCTCCTCCCGTGCTCCTCCCTTCTTCCTTCTCCTCCTCCTGTCTTGAGGTATTCCGATCTTGGCGATATTCCGTACTAAACAATCTGAGCAAGATATATATACCGGGTGTTCATTTTTAATTCGAACAGATTTATTACAAAAATACGTAAAAGATGCACTAGTACGGTTTCTTCAAGTGAGTTATACGGCTAGGGGGACATTATGTGGGTGGCTAATCCTTGCGAGAAGTTGGCTAATTACTTAAAATTCGTTAATTAACTTTTTAATTAATGAAAATAGACATATGGTTCCAATTAGAAATTTGCTCAGCGTCGTCGAAAACCCCTATATCAGTCATTTTAAGAAAGACTTTGAGCGCGTGAGAAGCGTAATAGTGAACTGAAGTTACCGTTCGTGGAGCAGGTACAAAGCTAGAGGTTGCGATAAGGCGCCCGTTCGATTTTTCCGTCTCTTATCTAGCCCCAGCCTTGTACCTGCTCCACGAGTGGTAACTTTAGTGCACTATTACGCTTCTCACGCGCTCAAAGTCTTTCGGAAAATGACTGAATTAGGGGTTTTCGATGACGCTGAGCAAGTGTCTAATTGGAACCATATGGCTATTTTCATTAATTAAAAAGTTAATTCGGCCAGAGCCAGACCTTGAAAAAGGTCTGGCTCAGGCCGAAACGTCGACCAACTTTACCAATACTATGTTTTAAAAACTCCAACAACCGTCTCAGGTGCGTTTTCTTCTGTTTATATATATATATATATATATATATATATATATATATATATATATATATATATATTGGGGTATTCTCGCTGACCGCTTGTCCGGAGCCGTTTGAAAATTTTTGTTGCAGCGTCAGACTTACCGATCCTCACTCCGCGCTGCTCTTGGCGGCGGCGATGAGCCTCTGCTTCGGCGTCGCGCACTTCCGGGTAATCCAAATACTCTCGATGTCATCCTACTTTCTGCCGGCTCTGACATAGACTGCGCGACACTCGGGACCAATAGGATGTTTCCCTGCATGACTGGTATGAAGTTCTTCCTTGTCTTCCACGAAATATTTGATGAGTGCCGTAGGCGAGAGACACAGAGCTACCACGAGCAAGCCGGTGTTGACTTTGGCGGCACACAATTTACCAACTTCGTCTGATATGCCACAGAGATCTATGGGTACAGCACACACCCGTACCCATGTAGATGGCCACTTGGATAAAGAGTCCATCACGTCTTCATATCTGGCTCTCTGTGATTTATGAATGATGATACCGCTTGCTTGCACAACAGGTAGCTGGCATTTCCCCTCCTCCTCCTCCTCTCCTCCTCCGTCCGCCTCCCTCCTCCTCCCTCCTTCCCCTCGACCTGTCTTCCTCCTGCCCTCCTCTCCTCATCCTCCTCCTCGTCCTCTTCGTCTTGTGCGCCTTGCACGCTTCAACTGATAACGAAGATGGTAGATGCTCCCTCGATTGGCCTGCCTAACACCTCTCAAGGTACGCAAGACCGTCTGAGGGAACGATTCTCCTGCTTTCCTCCTCCTCGTCGTCCCTTCCTCCTAGCGCGCACTCCACATCATCACCAAAGTTTGGCGTCCAAAATCGCCACAACATATACAAATTATAGAGCACTCTCCTCATATGCTGGTAATTTAAATACGACTCCTATCCCAGTCCTTGATTGATATGAAGGAAGCCTTGTGTCCTGAGAAGTGGCAGGATATGTGTTCCAGGTGCTGGATTAAGGGCTGATTTTGAAAGACGAGGTCTGTTCATGTGTTTCGAGAGGTCGTCACAACAGTGGGATCTGTTACGAGGGAGAGAAACGGGATGTTTTCCTGCATAAGTGGTATGAAGTTCTTATTTGTCTTTAAGTCAGCATTAAAGTCCTCCACTACTAACATGGGTGTGGATACACGTGTGCTTAACGCAAGTCGCAGCAAATGCACGACATCTTTGGTGAGTGCTGTAGGCAAGAGATACAGAGCCACCACTAGCAAGCCGTTGTCGAACTTGGCGACACAAAGTTTTACCAACTTCGTCCGACGTGCCAAATATTTCGATGGGTACGGCAGACAGACCCTTACGCACGTAGATGGCCACTCCCGCCACTTTGTTGTGCTCTCTGCTTACGCCGCAGCAGTACTGGTAGTCTATGATATCTACCGCCTGTTTTGGATCCATCCACGTTTCCGAGAGGCAAAGTACAGACGCATGGCGTAGGATGTGGTCGTGGTGTACGTCCTTGGAATGCGCCGGCAGAGAGCGAACATTAATCGCGGCGACCGAGAAGAAGTGCGGTTGCTCAATCATTGCGTAGCACTTAGCAGTGACAGTTCGGAGTTTGTGCGACTGCAACCGACGAACTTCATCAAGTAGCGCCCTGTCCGGATTGGGCTTGCCGTGGTAGAACGTAAAGTCATTGTCCACATTGGTAAGGTAGAGCCCGTTGATGACTGTAGCACGACTCAGTGCCACGTATTCCAATTTATGCGGATGACTCTTGGCATACGAGTACACCACGTTTTCATACGTGCCTCCCTGTGATTTGTGAATGGTGATAGCACTTGCCTCCACAACGGGTAGCTGGCATCTCCTCAGGGATATCCTTGTCTTCTTATCAATGACGCAAGTGACTGTGCGTCTTTCGATAGGTATCCAATTTTGCTAAACATTTCTGTCGAGCGCCCGTAACTGCCGGGATTTCGCAGCCGCCACGGTTCCAATCGCAATTTTGGAACCAAGCTCACTGAAATTCAACCAGATGCGTTCCGGCTCTCGCAGCGTGTCGTATTGTATGTATTGCAGTATTCCAACAGATCCATTAACCAGACCGTCGAAAACATCCACATTGACTGTGAGCATATGTGGTTTCTCAATGCATAGCATTTTATTAGCTGGCACGTTTCCAAGTTCGGCCTTGGGCAGCGTTTCGGCCTTGAGCAATGCCTTTGTCTTCTCCTGCAAAGATCGGCATCCAACGATTGTGTCCCGTGCCGCAAATGCCACAGCATTATCCTCGGCTGCAATGGCCATGTTTTTGTTGTAGTAGCCAGATTCATTGTTGGGGTATATAAGCGGATGCCACCGGGACAACACGTTTCTCCTCTTTGTTGCGTGACAAACCGACTCTCGATCAATGAGATTTCTTCGGAATCTAATTCTTCACCGTCTCCAATTTTGGTAAGTATGGTCGAGAACCTGAAGTCGCTTTGCCTTCCGATCATCGTGAGGACAAAGTATGACAGATGGTGCCATGCAGGTTCCGTGTTAAACACACTGTTTGTCTTGACACGCTTGAAAACCTCGGCGGCACGAACGGGGGGAAGCTGCCGCAGGTCTCCGCAGAGAATGATGTCTAACCCGCCGAAAGGCTCTAGGTATTTGCAAGTGATAATATGAAGTCGCGACTCCACTCTCTGAAGTATGTATGCAGACATCGTGCTAACCTCATCGATAATCACGTACCTGACGTTCCTGAACGCATAGCGAAACCTGTTTAACTCGTTGTCGCGCAGTCCGCCATCCCTATTAATGGTAAGTCTGAACGCTGCATGTACAGTTATTCTGCCGAGCGCGGCCGCCGCCTTTCCAGTTGTAGCACAAGCAACATAGGCGTTTACATTATTTGAACCAGCAGGGTTGCAGTATCTGTTGTAGACGTCCAAGATAAGACGCTGTACAAATGTCTTCCCGCACCCAGCCACTCCCGCAAAGAAGATTTGTAGTGCCGGAGTGTCCGGGGAAGTGAGTCGGTGCACGACTTCTCGGACGATCCTGTACTGCTCCTGATTCGTCTTCCGCATTGTGTCCAGGTACTGATCTCTGCTCATGACGTCTTGGCGCATGCACACGGCGGGGCACTGCTTAAACGGGGCATTGGATTGGACCGTACCGATGTCTAGGAGATCACAGTCGTCGTTGTTCATGGCCATCGGGTGCAGTCTCACATCTGAAAGCTCAGAATTTGCACAATGTTCCCCGTCATTTGATAGGAGTATCGAATTACAAGCGGCACGAATTTGCTCAATGTCTACGTCACTGTGGTAGCGTGCTTTGTTCTGTAGAATAGCGTCGATGTTTTGCTCATACAAACGCTCGAAACAGTTTTGGTCTAAGATGTCCACCTCTTTGCGGAACGGATAGAAGTAAGAGCAGGACATCTTCTCGCTTGAAGTTGACTGCGTCGTCTACGAATTAACCGCGGTAGCGAAGTATCCGTCGTTGATTTCTCTTTCTGCTGGTACATATGTTGTACTCGGTTGTGAACTCTGCCAGAGTAACGGCTTCCAATTCGGGAACGCGGTCTTCATAGCGCTCGATCATCGTCAATTTCCAAACGTCCGTGCTAGATTCTACTAAGACTTCCTGCGCCATCTGAGCGTTAGACTTCCGAATGCGCGTCCTCTCCTCGGGCCATGAAGAGTTCACAAAGACAATTTTGCGACTCGCCTCCGACATATCCTGGTTCAGCAAACACCAAGTGGCCTCCTGTGCGGACAGTTCGATGGCATTCGGCATCTTCACACCTAGATGGCTCAGTGCCTGAGTGTAGGCCATGTCCCCCTTCTCCTTGACAATTTCTTGCACTGCCCGATTGAGGTTCGACATACCTCGGTTGGCCTTGTTTACATATTCCACCACGTAGGCAGCACACGCGTGCGAGTTAAGGACGATCTGAAGATCTATGTCAGAATCAAGAATTGACGCAACCAATGGATTAAAGTAATTCACCCACTTTTGCTGCACGGAACGGGGTAGCATGATGGTGGCACGAGGAGTGCCTGCTCGGAGAACAGAAATGTACTCCGCCTTGTCCGTGATACCGTGATGTTCCCAAAACTTCTCCATGGAGTCATAATTTGTCGTTTCCAGGGCCTGATGCATGACCTCGTACTTGTTTAGGAGGCTCTCGATTTGCTTCTTCTGCGCTTCATTGTCCAAAGAGGGGAAAGGCACTACGACCATACATTCATCGATGGGCATAAAGGGCGCGTTAAAGCGGCATTTGGTCGTGATGTACTTGTAGCAGGTATGCGTGTGTTGGTGCACCTGAGTCCGCTCCCGCTTCAAGCATCCGTTGTCGATAGAAAGGAGAGCGTTGGCCATTTCAAGAGTCTGGGGCATGTGCATGCAGAGCTCCGCGTTGGACGCGTTATGAAGCCAGAGGAGAATGTGCGCGTGTGCCGACCCGCGGTGCTGAAATTCGATCCGCTTAAAGTAGTCGACGACTATGTACGGCCTAAAAGGTGATACACGGGTATTGCGGAGAATGTTGAGATTGACACGCACCAATCGGTCGAAGTATATGGCACAGACCACTGGATCATCATTCACCAGCTGAGCTCGATAAATGCTGTTCATTTACTCCAGTGGAACTCCGACCTCGCCGGGCTTTAACTGAAGGCGTTGAAGCAACTGCACAAGGTCGGGCCAGTGCATTTCGGAAGCAGAAAGAGTGAGGAACGCGGTCGGCTTACCCAACTGCCGTATAATAGCAAAGAGGTCTTTCTTGCGTTTCGTCCAGTACTGTACGGTGTTGGGTATACCATGCATGAAAGCCATGTCGTGCTCGACCGCTTGCTGCACCAAATCCTTGTCGAGCAACTGTTGCTTCGTTAGTGTTTCCGGCGCCTTTATGTTACGGAAGGCCACACACATGTCACCGGCTAGTCGGTGCCTAAACACTTTCATGGCCATGTACAGTAGGTGCTGCGGGGTGGCCCCTCGACAGTCTGATCTACGGATCTCACTCATGGCGTGCGTGAAGACTGTCGGTTTTGCGTTGGCATCTACTCGCCACGGCTCACCGAGATAAATCTGGGGGAACGAGAGCTTCTCCGGATGTTCGTTGTAAAGGATGCTCACGGACCTTTTTCCCTCGCCTGGCGCAATCGCGAGAAACTCGTCTTCGTCCCATACGAGAGTGTGCTGAGCCAGCGTCATGCCTGTAGCCACTTGGATGGGATCGTTCAGGTCTGAGCATTGCGGGAGAAACTCAATCTCGTCGTGCTCGTCCACTTCTCCGATATCACCCAAACGGCCCAAATCGCACTTTATATTATAATGCTTGTACAGCGTGCTATCCCACAGCATCTTAAGCCACGGCAGCAGATCTTACTGCCCCTGCCAGGTACGCCGTCTTCGCAAGCACACGGCGCTTCAACTGTACATTGAGGGCTCGGTCGTGTTCGATGGCACGGGGCAACACTGTCACCACCTCATCCACATCAACACAGACGTTGACTACCAGTTCCTTAATGCCGTATTGACCACCGTGCATCAGCCGTCGCAGTTGCATGAAAGGGATTCGTGGGGATATGAGTCTCTCACTCATCGCTACAGTGACATATACCAAAAGTTCATCCTTGGGTTTAGTCAGTTCTATAAAGTATCCCAGAGAGTAGTCTACATAAAGAAGCGTAACCCGGATCTTTATGGTTAAATCCTAAAATTCCAGCAGCTATAAGAGAAAAGAATATATTATGGTCACGGTGCCGTCGCTCGACCAGCAATGTGCAATTCAAGTCAGATTTCAAATCCTGCCAAAATAAGCTAAACGCAATTATTCGATCGGCAAAGCGCAATTATGAGAAAATATTCGCAGAAAATCGTTTGGACGCACGGAACACTTGGTCCCTAGTTAATGAGTTTCCTGGTCACAACGTTCATCATTCTATTGACGATACACTAAAGCAAAATTTGGGCAGTCACTTACGCCTTGTTGTGGAGAATTTCATTGCCTTCTTTGCAACTTTTTCTGGTCAGGCGAGAGATTCGTCAAATCATATTGATAATGTCGTCACCTGTTCCGCGTTCCTTTCACCACTCCCAGAAAGTGATCTGTTCTCCATAATATTCAGTTTTAAGCCAAGCAAGTCACCCGGGATAGAAGGGATTCGTCTCTCTGACCTGCGCAGAAACTAAGGCAGTCTGAAAACGGTCCTTCTTTTTATGTTGAACGGCTTTATTGAAGCTAAATTCATCCCTGATGACCTCAAAACGCCAATAGTGCGTCCTTTATATAAAGCTGATGCCAAAAATAATATAGAAATTTATGGACCGATTTCTATATTGGAAAAGCACATATATCGTATAATGACATCTTTTATAGGCATATTGAACATACTCTCACGTACACAACTTGAATTTGTGCAGGGGAAGGGCACACAACTACTGCTTAAAGATTTCGCTGACAAACTTTACTCTGCTTTCGATCATAACCTTGTCACCTCAACTTTGTTCTTAGACCTGTCTAAAGCATCTGACACTGTCAGTCACGCGTTACTCTTGAGAGGTCACTTGGCAGCTGCGACGGCAGTCGACACTTCTTCCAAAGAACACGCTCCTTCGCTGATTTCCTGGATCGCCTGCCTCGGGTTGATAATCCTACCCGTGTTTCAACGGCAGTCCCGTGAGTCTTGCAAGTCACCAAACCCCCAAGCCTGCGCTTGATCGGATGCGTTCTTTTCAACACGGCTGACTTTGCACCGGACATCTGCGTTTCTACGAGTGGCTGCTCTGCGTTCTTCAGCAGTATAAGGAAAGGAACTTGTAGGGGCGAAGCTCCTTAGGGTCTAGCCTTGTCCATCCATCCGGCGTCCATGCTCGCATCGATTGCCATCCCATCTGTCTTCTTAAAAAAAGAAAAAAATGTTTGCGCAGTCGACAGGATTCGAACCTGTGCGGGGAGACCCCAATGGATTTCTAGTCCATCGCCTTAACCACTCGGCCACGACTGCAGGACGAGTAGGGGGCTCTGAGATGTGGTAGTAACTCAAGAGCTGAGGTTTCTGTCATGGATGAAACGTTGCATGTAGCCGCTTAACGTCTATACAGGAGAGGGCGCTGCGGTCAAATGCGTATATAATCGCGTTAAATTTTGCAGGCATTGGCTCAACGTTTATAGACGAGAGGGCGCTGCGGTCAAATGCTCAAATGCGTATATAACCACGTTCCATACCACACATTCTCTTTCTGACATGGACCGTTGACTTAAGCGGTGGAGATGCGTTCCCACGGCTTCTAGCGGATCCAAGCTGATCCGCTAGAAGAACCACTGGCTCTGCATTCACCGACCATAAAGCAGTAATAATGAAGTCAAAACCCAACCCGGAACTCAGCGCTAACTATGAGCAATAAAAAAAAAATTCAGCACCATCAGCACTACATATGAACAATAAAATCAGTATCATCAGCACCACCAGAGCTTCGCGCCAATCAACATCATTCACCACGTGGAGATGTTGTGATTTTTTTGCATCTTCCGTCACTTTGCAGCTGCGACGGTAGTCGACCCTTCTAAAGAACACGCTCCTTCGCAGGTTAGTTCCCTTTCATTTTTGAATACCCTAGTGTCTGACGAAGTTGCCGTCGCTGCTGCCACTAGTATTATTGCTTTTGCCAAAGTGTGATTCGCCTCAACGGCAAAGGATTTGACGCGGCTTTTTTTTTTAACTTCGTGATGAGTTGAAATCAGAATGGAAATCAATGAGAGAAACGCTGGAGTGGGATTTCCGCACTGAGATCCGTGAGCTTCGTTCAAAGATACGGGAAATGAAGTCAAGCATGGACTTCATAAATGCCGAATTTGCAGGCATCAAGAATCAGCTTACAAGCGGAATCGCAGTAGACAACGCCTTAAAAACAGAAAATGGAGAGCTGCGGCAAAGATGTCTTGCGCTCGAGAGGGAAGTTAAAAAAACCGTGGGAGCATTGTGCAATGTGAACAAGACTCTCGAGCAAACAACCTCGAAATCAAGGGAATAACGCTGAATGAAAACGAGGATGATTACGCAACACTACGTAGGCTCGGCGAGGAAATTAGCGAACCGATCGACAATTCAGACGTCGAGATCTCTCATAGAGTTCACACACGAGAACTGAGCAAACAAAACATAATGGTACAGTTCATACGTCGTGAAAAACGTGATAAGGTTCTCGCAAAGGCCCGAACAAAGCAACTTAAGAACACAGACCTGGGAGTCTTCACTAACGACCCTCTTTTTGTTAATGAGCACCAGTGTCTGACCATAAAAAGACTGCTTGGTAAGGCCACTGCAAAAAAGCGCATCACTGGGTGGAAGCATGTATGGGTACGTAACGGCAAAATCATGGCCCGTAAATCTGAAACCACAGATGTTGTCTCTATCGACCATGAGGACGATCTCGTTAAGATCTGCTAAGACAAAAATCTGCTGAGTAAACGCTTGTGTACGCTTTTTATTTTCCTGAATTGACAGTCACTAATCTGTTTCTGCCCCAGGATATCGGCAGTGATAGTGATAAATCAACACGCAAGCTTTTGAAACAGTTTCATTTAAATATTGGACGAGCCAGATCAAAGCAGGACGAGCTTACGTTTCTTTTTCGATCTTTTGAATGCTCATTTGACGTGATAATGTTCACCGAAACCTAATATGGAGATGACTTAAAACCAACTCATGTTTTCTGTTGTCTATCGTCCACCCAGCGGAAATGTCAACTTTTTTCTTGCTTTTTAGATAAACTGTTGTGTCACGCCAATGAATGCAAGTACTCTCCTTTTGTTGTTGGTGACTTCAATATGAATTTGCTGCATGATACTCCAAGCGCCTCGGAGTTACAGCTTCTACTAACGGCAAATAACTTCTAGAATGTTATATACCACCCCACGCGCACTACATTGTTTACATCTACATTACTTCATCTATTTATTACACATTTTGACAAGGAAAAGGTCAGGGCTGGTGTAGTAACTTCTCATATTAGCGATCATTTGCCCATATGTAGGCTAGTCGATACAGCACGAGAAGTACGTAAACGCAATTCAGATACCGTGACTGTTCAAAACATTACTCAAGCTACTCTAGATACATTTAAGCAGAAATTAATGACTACAGAATGGGCCGATGTAGGCTATTCTGATGACGGAGATAGCGCATACAACACGTTTATTAAAAAGTTTAAGCAGCTTTATTCTGACTGTTTCCCAGATAAAACCATTAAACTTGCCAGGAATGGGCGAAAGCCAAGGATGACCCCCGCAATTTAAAAAAAAAAAAAAAAAAAAAAACACGTAGAAAATACCAACTTTATCAAATATTTTCTGCAACTCGTAAAAAAACGGCACTTGAACAATGAAAAAATATAGAAATCAATTAACTACAGAAATTAGAAAATCGAAAAAAAACAGTATTACTCTAGTTTATTTGATGTGGAGTGCCTAAAAAAAGCCAATAAATTATGGAAACGTATAAACAGTGTTCTTAATATGTTCTATAAATAAAACAAAATTGAAAGCATAAACCATAACGGCGAAATTTTGAGTGGTTCGAATTCGGCCAATGCATTTAACAGCTATTTCGTGAATATAGCCAATAGCTCTTACAATCCTGAAACGTCCGATCACATTAGGTCAATCTCGGAGTCACTATTTATCTACCCTACTGATGAAACTGAGGTTTGTTGTTCTATTTTGTCTCTTTATAATAATCAAAGTCGTGATGCCGATGACTTGCAAATTAAACCTATAAAGTATGTGATAGATATCATTGCTCCATGTCTAACATACATATTCAACCTCGCAATATCTTCTGGCAGTTTTCCCCAAAAAAAGCAAAATGCAAAAGGTTTAGCGTTGTTTAAAGCAGGTAACAAAAATGAACTAGGAAACTACCGTCTTATATATTTCCTGTGCTCTCATAAAGTCTAGAAAAAATAATTCACTATCGTGTTGTAAATTTTTGTGATAAGCACTCTATAATTACTGATTGTCAGTTTGGATTTCGAAAGAATAGGTCAACAGAGACAGCGTTATTGGTTCAAAAAAAAAAGAAAGAAATACTTAAAAACTTCGTAGAAAAAACCTTAGCGCTTGGGATATTTTTAGACTTCAGCAAAGCGTTCGACTGTATAAAGCAATCCATTTTGTCAAATAAACTATATGCTTATGGCATTCGTAATCTTCCACATGCACTAATCAAGTCCTATTTAGAATATTGTACCCAGTTTGTGCAAATTAATTATGAGAAATCAATTCCATTAACCATATCCCAGGAGCGCCCCAAGGAAGTATTCTAGGACCACTTCTTTTTCTGTTATATATTAATGATATTGTGAACATTGATTCAAGTGGTAAATATATCATCTATGCGGATGACGCGAGTATATTTATTTCTGATATATCCGAAGAGGGCCTCATAAATAAAGCTAACGCATATCTTTCAAAGTTAAAAGTATGGTCTGAGTCCAATTGCCTGAATAAAAATACTTCAAAAACAAAAGAAACAACGTTTCGCCCACGCGGTTCAAGTAACCGAGTTTATAGTCCTCTTAATTTCGGTCTTCAAATATTAAATTTGTAAATACCGTAAGAACTCTCGGAGTCATTATTTCCGAAGACATGCTCTGGACCAATCACGTGAAATATCCCTGCTCTAAATTAGGCAAAGCCGCAGGAATTATTAATAAGCATAGGCACGTCCTTCCAACCAGCGAAAGAAAGGTTTTGTACAATTCCTTATTTTATTCTCATAAATGTTACTGCACCCTTATCTGGGGTAGTACATCTTTCTCAAACTTACATATAATACACTTATTGCAAAAAAAAAAAAGTGCTAAGAAAAATAGGTAACGTTTCCTACATACATCATAATCATTCACTGTTCAAATCATACAAGATTATCAATATACACCAAATGTATAACTATCGTTTAACGATGGAGTATAAATATGCGGCATTAGGACGCTCAAATATAATTCTTCAACTGTCTGATTTAAAAGAAAAAAGCGATTATTATTCGTCAAGAAATCACCGGCCCTGGTGAATTCCGAAATGCAGGACAAACTATGAAAAGCAAAAAATTAGTTATCCTTTACCGTCTATTCTGAAAAATACTTTTGTTAAAAGCATAGACATTGTGCAATTGTCAAACAGCCAAATATTCAACTTGTTCATTTGATATTGTCGCGAATGACAATTGATGAGGCGAAAATAACTGAGGAAACTAAACGTTTAATGGTGCAAACTTGTACCCAAAAATAAAAGAGAACAGAAGAAAGCAGAGCGTCGCGGGCGTCGAAGTCGGCGTGACAGCAGAGTCGAACGCTGAGGCGAAAACTGACTGCGGCTCGCCACGCGGAGCCCCTTATGTACAGGCGTGGGATTCTGGAATAATCGGCGTAGAAAGTTCGACGCGTAGAACATTCGGACCTCGAACAAGCAACATGGTTCTCGAATTTGCCAGAATACTAGTTTGCAGGAATAAACAAAAGATGCACCGCTCCCAGGAATCGAAACCTGGCTTTTCGCGTCGGAGACAAGCGCGATAACCTTTACGCCACGGGCGCGCTGCCTACTTGGTCAGATGCGCCCGCGGACATTATTCCCCCTTTTAGAAAAGTGCATTGTCCCGATGCAGCCCAAAACTAAAAAAAAAAAAACAGATCCACAACTAAAGGAAAGCAGAATCACGAGCCACAGTTCACAGCTCACATTTCACTCCTCGACGAAGGTGGAAAGTGCTATCGTTCGTAATACGGCTTCAGCCGGACGACGTGCACCACCCCGGGTCGCGGCTGACGTCTGGTTGATGGTCGTGTTCCGTCGGCAATAACTTCGTAGTTCAGATCTCCGAGGCGTTGGATGACCTTGTAAGGCCCAAAGTAGCGCTTCAGCAGTTTCTCGCTGAGACCGCGACGACGAATCGGCGTCCACACCCACACTGTCTCCGGGCTGGAAGTGGACGGCGCGGCGACGAAGATTGTACCTGCGAGCGCCCACACGCTGTTGATCGTGGATTCGAAGGCGGCTAGTTGGCGTGCTTCTTCTGCTCTCTGGCTGACCACATGGGCATCGTCGCATCCGTCATCCACAGGCTCATGGGACAGCATCGCGTCCAGCATGTTCGTCACTTTTGTTCCATGCACCAGCTCGAATGGTGTAAACCCGGTTGTTTCTTGAGCTGCGGTGTTGTAGGCGAACGTGATGTATGGTAATACGTCGTCCCACGTCTTGTGCTCTACGTCGACGTACATGGAGATCATGTCGGCGATCGTCTTGTTGAGCCGCTCCGTTGGCCCGTTGGTCTCCAGATGGTATGCGGTGGTCCGACGATGGCTGGTGTGGCTGAGCCGAAGGATCTCTTGCGTGAGCTGGGCCAAGAACGATGACCCTCGGTCGGTTATCAAGACTTCGGGGGCACCATGTCGAAGGAGAATAGACTCGACGAAAAACTTGGCGACTTCCACCGCTGTTCCCGACGGAAGGGCTTTCGTCTCCGCGTACCGGGTAAGGTATTTCCGTGGCAACGATTATCCAGCGGTTCCCCGACGTCGATGGCGGGAAGGGCCCAAGCAAATCCATTCCAATTTGTTGGAAAGGCATAGTAGGGGGCGATATCGGCTGCAGGAGTCCTGCTGGCTTTGTCGGAGGCTTCTTACGTCGTTGGCACTCATGGCATGACCGTGTGTACAGGTGGACGGTTTTCGGCAGTCTCGGCCAGTAGTACTTGTCACGAATCCGGGCGAGCGTCCTACTGTAGCCAAGATGCCCAGCCGTCGGGTCGTCGTGGCATGCTTGGAAGATTTCTTCTCGCAGGCTGGCAGGCACAACCAGCAGCCAGGCAGGGTTGCTGGTTCCGAAGTTCTTCTTGAAGAGCACGCCTCGCCGCAGAATGAAGCTTGACAAGTCTCGGGCCAGGGCTCGCGGAACGGAACTTCCTTGACCTTCGAGGTAATCGATCACGGCGCGAAGTTCCGGGTCGTCTCGTGTAAGTGCTCCCATGTCGGTATCTGTAACTGCTTCGAGGAAACGAGCGTCATCGTCGTCGTCGCTGCTTTCAGGAGGAGATTCGACTGGGGCCCTAGACAAGCACTCGGCGTCATTATGCTTGCGGCCAGACTTGTGCACAATGGTTACGTCGAATTCTTGCAGTCGCAGACTCCAGCGAGCGAGGCGTCCTGACGGGTCCTTGAGGTTTGCGAGCCAGCAGAGGGCGTGGTGGTCTGTTACCACGCGGAACGGGATCCCGTACAAGTACGGACGGAACTTGGTTATCGCCCAGATGACAGCAAGACATTCTTTGTCGCTCGTTGAATAATTTTGTTCTGCCTTAGACAGCGCCCGGCTTGCGTAAGCGATTACTCTCTCTGCCCCTTCTTGTCGCTGAACGAGTACCGCACCGAGACCGGTATTGCTGGCGTCCGTGTGTATTTCTGTCTCCGCCAACTGATCAAAATGTCCGAGGATAGGGGGTGTTAAGAATGGAACCTTCGGCAACCTTTTCCGAGTTTCAACGCTGCAAAAACGAGTCCCGAAACGAGTCCCGACGTGTTCTGGACTGTCGCCCACCTGTCGATGCCTGCCCAAAACGAGTCTCAACGCGTCCGTGACGTCAACGGGACGTGTGTGTGTGTGCGTGTGGGTTCGTGCGCTCCGGAAGGGGAGAGAGGCTTGGCCTAACTGCGGAGAACCATGGCTACGACGCACTTCTGGCTACGACGCGGCGGACCTTGCTGCAACGCACTTGGCGGTCGCACCTGCTGCCCTGGCGGAGAGTGAGGGAGAAAGCGGACCCCTATATAAGGCGGGGCGTGAGGCGGCTCCAGTGGTTCTCTCGGATTTGACGACTGTATCGCAACCATGTAATTAAACCGTTCGTTACGTTACCAATTCTCCCACCTCCACTGGACCCCTGGATTCTTCACTTCGGGGAATGGTCGTCGTCACGAGCCAGGAAGCCTCCGGACGTGCGGCCTAAGCCCCGCCTCGAACAACTGGTTGGCAGCGGTTGGGATCGGACCATGCGACATCGTGCTACATCTGTGGGTGAGCGTTTGGACTTTGCTTTGAGATTCGCCAGGCTTCAGATTATGGGTAATTAATTTTGAACTGCTGGGAATCCTTAGTGTTTGACTCGTGCGCTAGGTTTGTGTACAACCTCGCGACAAGTTTTATAGCAAAGCCAAAGCTAAAGAGCAGCGATCATGGATCTGATGAGGTTACTGAGAACAGATTTACTCTGTTTATGTGAAGAATTGGGTGTGGAGGTGGAGCAAAAGATTAAGAAATCTGAGATCAGTAAAGCGATTTCAGAGAGCGCGGAAGCAGAGGAAATTAAAATTGCGTGGGAACTGCTTCAGAACGCTAAGAGTGAAGCTGCAGCAAGAGAGGAACGAGAGCAGGCTGAGGCGAGAGAGGAACAGGCTGCAGCGAAGAGAGGAACGAGAGCGGGCTGCAGCGAGAGAGGAACGAGACCAGGAGCGAGCGCTGAAAAGGCTGGAGCTCGAAATTGAACAACAGCGATTAAACTCGCAGAACAGTAGAGTTGGGGCTCCGGTACGAGCAACTGAGACCGAGTCGTATCAAATGAAGAAGCTCATGCAGCCGTTTAAAGTTGGGGAAGACGTGGGCCTATTCTTAGTTAACTTTGAGAGGACATGTGAGAAGTTGAGCTTCGCCCCAGAAACGTGGCCGCAACGGCTTTTGACTCTGTTGCTCTGTGAGGCTGCAGAGGTTGTCGCGCGCCTTAGTGCTGGAGACGCGGACGACTACTACAAGGTGAAGTCCAGCCTTTTGAAGCGGTACCGCCTTTCTGCCGAGGCGTTCCGTCAAAGGTTTAGAAACGCATCCAAAAAGAGTAGCGAGGGCTACTCGGAATTCGCGTACGGGCTTAAAACCAACCTGATAGAATGGTTGAAGAGCGAGGAAGTGTACGAAAGCCGAGACAAGGTAGTCGAGTGTGTGTGCCTCGAACAGTTCTTTCGTAGCATTCCGCAGTCAGTCAAGCTCTGGGTGCAGGACAGGGTGGGAGTCGACTCTGTCGAAAGGGCCGCTGAGCTAGCCGAAGAGTACGCAACGCGTAGAAAGCTGAGCGGAGAGGAAAGCGAATCCGGCCGAAGCGATCAGCGCAAGACCTTCCGACAGGGTAACGGCTCGCGAGAAAACGGGCCCGAGAAGCCCGAAGCAGGACAAAAGGTCCCAGAAAAGAGCGCAGAACACTCGAACGGAGACGAAGCGCGGAAAAGCCCAACAGGGCAGTTCGAGGCAAGGAAGCCGTTCCTGTGCTACAACTGTCAGGAGCCGGGACACACAGCGGCCAGATGTAAGAAACCGCGGGTTGTGTTCTCGTACGTGAACGGTAGTGACAAGGACCTGAAGCTTCTTCGTCCCTATCTTCACGAGCTCCAGGTAAACGGAAAGCCGTGCAGGGTGCTTCGGGACAGTGCAGCGACGATGGACGTTGTTCATCCGTCGTATGTAAAGCCATCCGATTTTACGGGAAAGGTAGTTTGGATCAAGCAGCTGCTCGAAAAGCACAGTGTCTGTCTGCCTATGGCGACAGTAAGGATAACTGGCCCGTTCGGAGAGCTAGTGACAGAGGCGGCTGTCTCGCAAACAGTCCCGTTGGAGTATCCTTATTTGTTTTCTAACCGGTCAGATTTCCTGCTGCGCGAAAGGGGTCAACAACTGGGAGAAGGGCTAGTTCAGTCGTGTACGAGGTCCAAATTGCGTCAGGTCGCCCCGTTGTTGACGAGTGATCCAGAGCCAGAGGCAGCTGACGGGGAGCAAGCACTCCCAGAGTTGGAGGCAGAAAACCGGGATGAGAGGGACCAGGTTGTAGAACAGCCTGATCTCGTAGCACTAGGAAGCGTACGCCGTCCCAACGCGCCGGCGGAAAAGGCGGAGGAAGAGGGGATCAGTGAAAGATCTCTCGTAGCTCCGGCGTCACGTAACTTTGGTCCTCTGCTACGAGTAGACAAAGTGTCTTTGACAGTCGAGCAGAAGAGCGACCCTAGTGTGTCAGGGTTTCGCGGTACAGCTCAGGAGATTGCTAGGACCAATGTGACGGGGCATGAAAAAGGCGGATTTTTTTATCGGCGCTATAAGGACCGCATTTTCACGTCTAGAAATCACGTTAAAATCGATCACTATGACTTCACTTTAAGAAAAAGGAAAGGCAAATTTAACGGCAATGCCGATGGGTTGAGCAGATTTTTCTGACATCACGAAAATTAGTAGGGATGATCTCAGAGGTCTTCGTCATCCACGGGAATGAGGATCAAAGTGGGGGCACTTCGTTAAAACCCCAAAATGACCTCCCAAATTGCGAAAAGTTTTTGTCTTCTGTATTTTGTTCTTAGTGACCTCGTTGGAAAAATAAGTTTTTTTGGCGACAGGGGGTCTCGATACCCGGAATTGTACCAAATTTTGGTAATCCGTAATCCAGTCTGGCGGGTCTTTGGCGAATTCCGAGCGTTTGACTGCGGTGTGGCGTGGTGTTGTGGGGGACGTTTCCGCTGATGCCTCCGTTGTGAGAGGTTTGGGAGTTTGTTTGGTGCTTGCAGCGTCTTCTCAAGGCCTACTCCAAGCCCACCTCTTCAGGCCAGCGATTGTACCACCGGCCATTCGAGGTTTCCCTGCCCCCGGAGGGGCTGTTAAGAATGGAACCTTCGGCAACCTTTTCCGAGTTTCAACGCTGCGGAAACGAGTCCCGAAACGAGTCCCGACGTGTTCTGGACTGTCGCCCACCTGTCGATGCCTGCCCAAAACGAGTCTCAACGCGTCCGTGACGTCAACGGGACGTGTGTGTGTGTGCGTGTGGGTTCGTGCGCTCCGGAAGGGGAGAGAGGCCTGGCCTAACTGCGGAGAACCATGGCTACGACGCACTTCTGGCTACGACGCGGCGGACCTTGCTGCAACGCACTTGGCGGTCGCACCTGCTGCCCTGGCGGAGAGTGAGGGAGAAAACGGACCCCTATATAAGGCGGGGCGTGAGGCGGCTCCAGTGGTTCTCTCGGATTTGACGACTGTATCGCAACCATGTAATTAAACCGTTCGTTACGTTACCAATTCTCCCACCTCCACTGGACCCCTGGATTCTTCACTTCGGGGAATGGTCGTCGTCACGAGCCAGGAAGCCTCCGGACGTGCGGCCTAAGCCCCGCCTCGAACAGGGGTAACTGCAGCCTTCGCTTGAGTTCGTCGAACGCTTGTTCTTGCTCTTCTCCCCACTGGAACTGCACGTCGTCCTTCGTCAGATGCGTCAGCGGTGAAGAAATTCGTGCAAAGTCACGCACGAAACGTCTGTAGTAGGCGCACAGCCCAAGGAATCTTCGGACGGCCTTCTTGTCCGATGGCTTCGGGAATTCGGTGACAGCGGACGTCTTTGCAGGATCAGGGCTTACACCCTGAGGGCTCACGACGTGGCCCAAGAATTTCAGCTCTCCATAGGCGAACCGACACTTCGAAGGCTTGAGTGTCAGCCTAGCAGCCTTGAAGGCCCGTAGCACGGCTCGCACACGTCTTAGGTGCCCTTCGAATTCGGTTGCGAACACGACAACGTCGTCGAGGTAGACGAGACAGCTCTGCCATTTCAAGCCGGAAAGGACGGTGTCCATAACACGCTGGAAGGTTGCCGGCGCTGTGCACAGTCCGAACGGCATTACTTTAAATTCATACAGTCCGTCCGGCGTGACGAAGGCTGTCTTCTCGCGATCTCGTTCGTCGACCTCTATCTGCCAGTACCTGCTCTTCAAATCCATCGACGAAAAGTAACGGGCGTGGCGCAGCCGATCCAGGGTGTCGTCGATGCGGGGCAGCGGATAGACGTTCCTTTTTTGTTACTGCGTTCAGCCGGCGATAGTCCACGCAGAACCTCAGGGTTCCGTCTTTCTTCTTCACCAGGACTACTGGGGAAGCCCACGGACTGTTAGAAGGCTGGACGATGTCGTCATCAAGCATTTCCTGAACTTGCTTCTGGATGATTTCCTTTTCTTTCACGGATACTCGGTACGGTGGCCGATGCACAGGAAGTGCGCTGTCATCAGTAACAATTCGATGTTTCGCAATTGGCGTTTGATGCACCTTTGACGACGTGGAGAAGCACTCACTGAACTCGGCGAGAAGGTCACTGAGTTGTCTTCGTTGTGGCGCTGGGAGGGACTGGTCGATGTCGAGCTCTGATGGCGTAAGTGTCTTGCGCTGCGTCGGAGAGGCGTCTTCTGAGATCTCGACGTAGCCCACAGCTGTACCCTTGGTAAGGTGCTGCGACTCTTGCCGGAAGTTGGTGACCAGGGCTACGGTACACCCGTCCTGGAGCTCGGTTACGCCTCTTGCAATGCCAATCCCTCGTCCAAGGAGAAGTTGGACGCTTCCTTCCAACAGTGCTACACCGCAGGTGGCTTCTTCGGTCCCGACAGGCACAAAGACACTCGACAGCGGCGGCAGGTTTACGTGGTTGGCAAGGACTCGCACTGCAGCTAACGTCGCTTTGGGATTTTCCGCCGATGGGACAGGCTTCCGAAGCGTCAGCTTGTTCTCCGCAAGGTCGATGACGGCGCCATATTCACACAGGAAGTCCATTCCGAGAATGACGTCCCTCGAACAGTCTTGCAGAACGACGAACTTCACAGGGCACGTCTCACCGTGGATCTTGACGCGAGTGGTGCATATCCCGACTGGTGTGATGAGATGCCTTCCGGCGGTTCGTATTTGAGGTTCATCCCACGGCGTTGTCACATTTCGCAGGCGGCGAGAGAGCCTCCCACTCAAGACTGAGTAGTCTGCTCCGGTGTCCACGAGTGCCGATGCGTCGAGGCCGTCGATAACAACGTTTAGGTTGTTGTACACCGTTGCAGGGGCGTCGGTGCGATGCGGGGCGTCAGGAGAGTGGGAGCGCTCCGGCGTTCTTGGAGGATGTTTTCTTCCGTCGTTTTCGGCAACGTCACCTCCAGGCGTTGCTGCACTTAGTTTTCCCGGCGACGCAGGGGAGACAGGCTCTCTTGACGGGGTCGTGGCGCTGGGGACGCTGAACGTCGTGGCGATGGGGAGCGGGCTTCACGGCGGAGAGACGACACTGGGGAGGGCGAGCGTCGGAGCTACTCCTCGATGTCGCGAGGGCGTTCGTCGTACCTTGGGCGCGGGTCGTTCGGGTGCAACCCGCGTAGCCCCAGTTGTCTGTAGGGGCATCGACGGTAAATGTGGCCGGCTTCACCGCAGTGATAGCACAACGGCCGTCGATCGGCCGCCCTCCACACGCCGGTCTTTCGTGGCGCTGCTTGTTCTGTGCGGGCGTGCGCCCGATCTTCCTGGAGTCGGGACTGCGGCATCGAAGGGTCTCTTCGGGGTGGCGCCGTGGCCTGGCGGTTAGCTTGCGGCGGT
The DNA here is from genome assembly GCA_013358835.2 of Ixodes persulcatus. Classification (NCBI taxonomy): domain Eukaryota; kingdom Metazoa; phylum Arthropoda; class Arachnida; order Ixodida; family Ixodidae; genus Ixodes; species Ixodes persulcatus. The sequence goes on along the minus strand of JABSTQ010009165.1, from coordinate 756,395 downwards.
CGTCGGGCAATGGCGGCGTAGCTCAAAGTCGGTTCCTTTGGCGTCGTCGTGTTGATCGGAACCTCCGGTTGGAAGGCCCGGTGAACTTCCTCTCGGACGACCTCGGCGAGCGACAGTGAGGACGGGCGATCCGCAGCGGGAAGCATCTTGCGGATTTCTTCCCGGACGACTTCACGGATGATGTCACGGATGCCTAGAAGGTCGGTACCAAGGTCGGATCCGGATGTCGCCAGAGTAGTCAAGCCAGGGTGTCGCTCGTAGTGTCTGGCGCGTGCTAGTAGGGCACGTTCCATATTCGTCGCCTCCGTGATGAACCCGTCGACAGTGGTCGGGGGATTGCGAATGAGACCGCCGAATATCTCGCTTTTCACACCTCTCATCAGGTGTCGCAGCTTCTTCTACTCTGTAGGCCTGAGGATCGGCGCGGGCGCTCAGGCGAAGAACATTCTCGACGAAGCTGGTGATGCTTTCATTCGGGCCTTGGGTCCTTGTTCGAAGGATGTCTTCGGCCCTCTCGCGTCGGTGTTGGCTGGTAAACGTCTTCTTTAGTTCTTGCTTGCACACCTCCCACGAAGTTAAAGAAGCCTCGTGGTTCTCTAACCAGTACCTCGCAGTACCTTTCAGCGAGAAGTAGATGTTCTGCAAGCACTGCTCAGGTGTCCACCCGTTATGACGGGCCACACGTTCATAGTGTTGCAGCCAGTCCTCGATGTCCTCGTGGGCGTCCCCGTGGAAAGGCGTCGGAGTCCGGGGTGTGACGGGGAGGTAGATGACGGCAGGAGCGGCCGGGGTCTGAGACTGGTAGGCCATCGTCGTCTTCTTCGGCCTGGGCTGGTCCAGCAGCAAACCGTATTCAGGATCCTCTCCCTTGATGCGTCGGCTAGTGCGAGTTTCGGGCTCCGCGGAGTGTTGTCTTCTCACCGGGCTTGGAATCGGACTTGCACAGCGGGCTCTTGGAGGGGAACGCTGCACGGGCATGCGGTACCCAGCACCTCCACCAAAAATGTCACGAATGACAATGGATGAGGCGAAAATAACTGAGGAAACTAAACGTTTAATGGGGCGAACTTTTGCCCAAAAATAAAAGAGAACAGAAGAAAGCAGAGCGTCGCGGGGGTCGAAGTCGGCGTGACAGCAGAGTCGAACGCTAAGGCGAAAACTGACTCCGGCTCGCCACGCGGAGCCCCTTATGTACAGGCGTGGGCTTCTGGAATAATTGGCGTAGAAAGTTCGATGCGTAGAACATTCGGACCTCGAACAAGCAACATGATTCTCGAATTTGCCAGAATACTAGTTTGCAGGAATAAACAAAAGATGCGCCGCTCCCAGGAATCGAACCCTGGCTTTTCGCGTGTGAGACAAGCGCGATAACCGTTACGCCACGGGCGCGCTGCCTGCTTGGTCAGCTGCGCCCGCGGCATTATTCTCTTTTTTGACCACTGTATTGCATGTACTCTGTCATAGCTGCTGAATGGTGGCCCGAAGCCTCGTCAAGCTGCATTTCTGCAGCTTTTTCTCCGGCCTCCCACTCACCACTTTATTTGTGGTGAAAAATAAAGTTCGTATCGTATCGTATCGTAAAACTATACAGTATAGGCTTCCGGTGCTTTTTGTTTTTCTTTTTTTGAAAATTCTCTAGGTAATCGCTCCCAGCTGGTGTCTGCCGGTAGTATCGAAAGCTCACGAACTACTCTCAAAGCAGGTGTGCCGCAGGGTTCAATTCTACCCTAGTGAAAAAAACCATACGACCCATACGAACCATATCCCATAATACCATATGAAAGAACCATACGACACATTTTATGCAGTTACTGAATGAGGAATGCCAACGCCAATTTGGTTTTTGGTCTTGGTTATCTGTAGCACATTGCCCGTCAAATGGTGTATAAACGAAGGTGTTTTCTTACATGTGTTTTAAATTATTTGTCATAATTCAAAATTTTAAATATATTTATTTGGCGTGCCGCGGTCATCAAATTGTAATATTTTTGTGTGGATATTACGTGCATTACAAATAACTGACCGTATGGGATCACTTAAAATTGTAAACTCTGCTGATTTTTGGCAAAACCATACGACCCATACGAGTCGTATGGTATTATAGGATATGGGTCGTATGGGTGCGTATGGTTTTTTCAGTAGGGTATCACCGCTTTTGTTCAATATTTTTCTCAATGACATCAACAGATCTGTACCAGGATGTAAAATATACCAGTATGCAGACGACACTCTAATCATGTCGCGACACATTAATTACTCAGACTCTATCCGCCAATTTCAAAGTCATGCGACTGGGCTAATGAACTGGTTTGAGAGGAATCATATCTCGGTATATGAAACAAAAACTAAACTGGTATGCTTTTACAACCCACTTAAAACAGTCTGGCTTGATTTTTCATTTGTTTTGTACTCATCAGCTTGCACACAGTGCAACTGCGTCCCTTTAGAATATCCTGATAATGTTAAGTTCCTTGGGATATTTTTGATAGTAACCTGAAATTTCATGTTCATATCCCTTATATATGCAAAAACTGAGAAGCGCCAGCTGTCTCTAGTATAGGTCTAAATGTTTTATGCCACTTTCCATTCGAAAAGCAATAGCACATGCCCTTGCTTATAGTGCCCTCCGTTACAGCACTAATGTTTTGGGGAATCGTTCAGCTTTGTGGAAAGTGAGAATAGACTCCCTCCTAAAAGCAATCCTTAAGAGTGTTTTTTACAGGCTACAAGTGCCTGAGGACATCACCCTTTTCGATCTTCTTGAACTTCGTAACTGTGAAACGCTATACGTTCATACTGTTGCACTGTGGTATTTTACAGCGAAGCTGTATTCCTCTACCAGCCAAGGAAATTTTCGTGTCGTTGGCGTTGTAAGCGAAACACTCCCGGCAAACGATTGAAGGAAAAGCAGCATATCTCCTTTGAAATCAGGCATACAGCATACAATTCAGCATTCATTTCAATAAAGAAAACCCCAAAGAAAACCACAAAACAAGCATCGAAACCACACGATGGATGACAAGGCGCGTGTGAGCAATAGGAACACCCTCCCGCGCGTACCGGTAAAGATTAGGTTTGCAGCTGCTTCGAAAGGGGCTGACGTCATTCGAAGCCCTCATGTGAAGTGCAAACCACATAATGGATGATAACGGCGCCTGCGAACAATGCGAAGCACGTTCATTCTCCCCGCGTGTGCTTTCGTGTCGGCGTTCTCACGGAAAAAAAGACTTCAGAAGATTGAAGCGAAATGTACAAACACCACGCATACAACATACAGCACGACATTCGTTTCAATAAAGAATAAGCACAAACAAGCATCCTTACCATATAATGATTGATAAAGAGCTCCTAAAAACAATGCGAAGCACGTAGCGATCACCGCATACGTTCCCGGTGAAGATTACTGTTGCCCTAGCTGCCGTGGCGAAAGCAGCTTGCGACGTGGGGAGTGACGTCACTAGCCTTTCATATATAAAAGAAGAACCCGCCTTACTTCCGGACGCAGCGGATGCTACGAGCTATCTTTCTGTGGACGTGGCCCGTGATACGCTTTCCGCGCGTCGCTGTGCCCCCTCTCTAAGGTCACGTGACACTAACACGGCCTCCAATTGGCTCTGATGGCTCGTAACATCCGCTGCGCTTAAACATAAGATGAAACGGAGTATAGACCAACACGCGGCCCTGACGTCACGCAGCTGCGGTGGCGCTGTCGACGGCACTGCGCATGCGCAGACGATTCACTTGACGCGAATTTGGTTTCTGCGCACACGCAGTGCCCACACCTGGTGTGGGCAAACGCGGGCTTGTTTGTAAACAGCGTGTGGGTCTATAGCAACGTATTTCATTGTTGCTGCAGCACCGCGATGAATAGGCCACACATAGGACTCCCGAGGAGCAGCGTGAATACAAGGAGCGGAAAAGAGAAAAGAAACGGCAATACGACTAGCAGCGGCCTGCTGTGACCGGCGGCGGCATTTCACTTATATTGCAGTAGGCAATCGTTGCAAGTGATATTACAGCTTCGTTGACCAACCACCTTCACAGCGTGGATTGGAGCCCCAATTATTTTTTTTGAGGGGGGGATTAAAAATAGTAAGCTCATCCTCTCGTGTTCTGCGTCATGTGCAGCCTTTTCAAATTCCATGCGTTCATACTCGTTATGGCGAAAGTAAGCGCGCGTGTTATATTCCGAAGATTTTTACTTAACTGCCGCTTGAGCTTTTATGTCTTACTTCGCTGCAGCAGTTAAAAAAGTTCTCAGAAGCATCACTTTCTGATAATATCTTCGGTTGGGCATCGTTGTAAGATCTGCATAGTCTTATATTTTTTGATATATGTTCTTTTTCTTAGTCTATGTTACACACATGTAGCCTTGGGCTTACGACACTTCACCTTTGGAGTCGAATGTTGTGTACTTGTGCTTAGTACAGTCGCCTTGTTCTTTTATGCTTAATGCATATTTTTGCGTTGTCAACGAAACTTTAATTCTTGATTCATTTTTTTTTTTGCTTTGGCTTTGTTTAAGCTTGACGATGCATTTGCATACGGATTTGTGTAAGTGTGTATGTGTGTGTGTTTGTGTGTCAAACTATCGCAAGATACCCGTGACATCCTAATGACATCTGTATATAATATAGCTCCAGTTCGCATTCGGGTCCAAAGTTGCTACGTTGAACTCTTATTTTAGAACAGCATCACACAACCCTCATGCTGGCTTTGATGCGCCCGTTACGAAACATCGCTTTGTGCTAGATGCCATAAATATTATTATTATTATTATTATTATTATTATTATTATTATTATTATTATTATTATTATTATTATTATTATTATTTATTTATTTACCGTGTAAAAACGGGCAATTTAGTTGAGCTCAATGACAGTTTGGTGATACCAACGATTTTTAACTTAATGACAGTTGAGAGCGGAACTCGGATGAGTGATATTTGGTGCAACTCTGAAGCGTGGGGAAGAGCTCTAAAGTTGCTACTCGTGCAAGAGGCGCAATACTGCCAATGAGAAAACGCGGATGATAATGAGAGACGGAAAAGCCGACTTGTTTTTTTTTTTTTTGTTGCTTACTTGCAGCGGCAGCCTTGCGCTTCTTGCACGAGCGGTAACTTTAGTGCATTTTGCGCTCCCCACACTCTCAATGACTTTCTATACTCTACTAATTTAGTGCTTTTCGATGGCGCTCAGGAAGTGCTGAACAGAAACCATGTGTATTTTGACTAACTGAATAGTGAATGAACAAGTTTCAGTCAATGAAGCGACTTATCGCGACGATTAGCCCTTTGTATTATGTACCCCTGGCCGCGTGGCTCACGTGCGAAACCGGAATAGTGTAGTTTTAACGTGTTTTTTTTAAACAAATCTGTAAAGGAAATTAAATTCCCTGTATGAGCAATACGCTATACAGTAAAAGCCACAATTTTCTATGTCACGATTTCTTCCCGAATTGGGCAGCGGGGGTCATTTTCCCGACCATTAAGTTCCGCGAATTCTGAAGGCTAGAATTCGCCTGTTTAGACGAAAGAAATATTCGTGCTCCCTTAAAGTTCGCGAATTTTCCAAGTCGCGAAATTCACGATAGTATGGGGCTTTGGAACGTTAGGTTTTCTTTTTTCAGTGTTTGACGTCTAATGGCAGCTAGAGTGTGAAGGTATTGCGCATTTAAATCTTTGAGTGTAGTTTTTGTTATCAAAATGAGAAGTTTTCTTTTCCCTTTTTTTTTCTTGAGGGGGCGCGGCGGAGGGTTGGTGGTCGCCCAGTGAATAAATTGGACATTTTTGCCCCAAGTCAGCGCGGTCCATTGTCGGCACCCCGCAACAAACAAGTACAAAGGAAACAAATTCCTGGTGGGCTTGTGCGCGTGCAGTGTGCACAGGCCGCATGATGGATCTGCTTTTCCGCTTCGGGCCTCCCAAGTTGCTTACAAAGATGCACTCACATATGCACGGTGAATGTGGCGCACGATCGCTTCCCTCCACGCACTTTTGGACAGCCAGTTGTGGGTGTACCGCACGCCGCCATGACGACAGCGACCTGCTACTCAGAGTTGGCTTCCTCATTTCCTGACCTGTTTAATACTCGCAGATGGCAGAGTATACACTCGACGGCATTCCAGAGCACGGGGATTTGACCGGCAAGCGGTGAGTGGCCCTTTGCTTACTCTTCCTCACATCTGGCCTTCGTGTAACATTGGCGACACACAAGCGACGACCCGAAGGCGTCTATTTTCGTTAACGTTTGTTAGCGCTCCCTGTTCCACCTGGGTCCACCACGCAACTCTTGAACCCCCTTAACCTTTCTGTTTGAGCGCACTTGCGTTAAAGTCCCTCGATATTTCTTTTTACGAGTAACCAATACGAACGAAAAAGCACCTTCCGCATGAACAAAATGGCGTCATTCAGTTCAGTCTTGTGCTGTGCGCCGCCATTCACTTCCAAAAACCTGCACCGTCGCACAGTCGGCGCTTCAACATATTTCGCTACTTGAATAGAAGCTATTATCTAGAAACTCTAACTTGGCGTTAGAGTTCCTCTATATGATCCCCCGAACGGAGAGCAGAGTGGCGCCTAGGGCCGCCATCTTGCGCTTGAAAGCATACAAACGTTTGGGTGAAAGCCACATTCGTGTTTGCAGGAGACGGGCGCAGCGTCGACGCAGCCGGCGCTCCGCCCGTCTGCGTCGGCGTACTCACGAGGTAACAGCGTACTCACAAAACAAGCACTCTAAGGTTGTACGTAAACACAAAAAAAGGAACACACAGCGTTGGTGGTGGTGGTGTTTGCTTAACGCGAGGTTTTTCTCGCTGGCTGTGGAAAAAAAAAGCCGTGGAAAAGTGGAAAAGAAAAGAAAAGGAAAAACACAGCGCTGAATACAACCGTTAGTGCATTTACATTTGTCTACGACTTTTTTTATATTCTTATGGACGAGGAGTCAAAAAAAGCCATTTCTTTGATTTTTTATGTACTAGAATGCGAAACCTAAAAATAACTTGAGGCCAGGTAGTCTAGTTATTTTTAAAGCGGTAGCTTTATTTGCGACTCCAACTAAACAACTGGCACGTAGCGTTCTATATTCTCACCTGAGGGTCTAATTTCTTCTTATGCAACGAGATTGTTGGTCGCGTGGTGGCTAAAAAACCCAGCTGTTTAGTGAGGGCCTGAAAGCATTCGCTTGGAGTCGCGGATAGGCCCAATCGAGGTCACGTGATGCCCGTGGCTGAAGTGAAGTGCCGGTCACGAAGGAGAACTCCGCGGACGGATGTCGTGACGTCAACGACCCGGGAAGCTCCGTCCTCGGCTCCGCCGCCCGCCTGCGGAGCTTTCGTGCTGACAGTGCGAAGCCTCCGCGCCTCCGCCACGGAGGAGAACGGCGCCGCGAGGCATCAAAAAGGGATGACGTATGTCTCACGTGATGCGCGCTCCGCGGAGGAAAGGGGCGAACTTCTCCTTTGTGTGGATACCCCATAAGCGCCGGTTGCGTAAAATCCGTTCGCGTAAGCGCCGGTCGCGAAAATCGCAGGCGCCGGTAGTTAGAGCTGACGTGACCTTACGTCCTTGAAGTTGTCCTCGACGTCGTCCGAGAGGTCGTCCTTGAGGTTGTCCTAGAGGTCGCCGTAGAGGTCGTCCTAGTCGTTTTCTTTGACGTGGTCCTCGAACTCATCCTCGACGTCGTCCTTGGTGCCGTCCTCGATGTCGCGCCAGACGTCGTCCTCGAGATCGTCCTAGAGGTCGTCCTCAGCGTTGTCCCAGAGGTCGTCCTAGACGTCGTTATTGACGTTGTCCTGTAGGACGTCGTACGTCGATCTAAGTTCCGCCCTAGAGGTCACCCTAGACGTTGTTATTGACGTTGTCCTGTAGGACGTCGTACGTCGATCTAAGTTCCGCCATAGAGGTCGCCCTAGACGTCGTACTCTAGGACGTTGTCCTAGACGACGTCCTAGATGCCGTTCTTGACGTCTTCGATATGTGCATGGTATATTGTAGTCGACTCATTAATTCCAACTCTCTTAACGATCATTCCATGTCAAACGTCCCAAACCTGGCGCTCGACCACCTTCGATTTCTAAAAAAAACAAATCATGGCCTTTCGCCGCAAAGTCCGTAGCCATGCCCTAAAATATTTTTGAGGAAAAAAATTATTTGATGGCGTGAGTGCGGTTTTAATTTTTAAAAATAGTGTGAAACTAGGTATCACTCCATAATTGATGAAAAATCAGCATTTTTATGAAACACCCAACAATATTTCTTTCTTAAATGTCCTCGGCTTTCGACTTGCAATGTAGTTGGGCTTGTGCAGTTTTGTTTATTTTATTAAAAAAATATCTAATTGCTCCGGGGACTTAATAGAACTTTTTACCGGCTGCCTTGCAGGTATATAATCCAGAAAAAAAAAAATGTTTAAACCGCTCAATTAAATATCTCGTAGTAAAAACAAAATCCTGAGGTTGCAAAAAAGTGCGTTTTGACGCATAAACAGCCGTTTATTTTACGTTGAGGTGGTCCAAGAAAAAATACAATATGTGGTGGGTTTGCAAATACAATCGCGATTGTATTTTGATTCTGAAAGTTTAATCAAAGTAATTTTTGTTTCGAGCGAGAAGACAATTTTTGAAGTCGAACCCTCGCACCACAACCCGGCGTCGCTTCTTAACGCCTCTTCGCCGCACAGCACGCCACCGGCGACGATAGCTGAAACGATTAGGTCCAAAGAAAGAACGGAGTTGACTGCCGCTTCCCCTTGTCCGTCTTTTCAGCTGCAAGGGAAGAAACGGCGGGCATCGTGTGATAATTCTATAGTTATGAGAGGATTTGTGAACTCGTCAAGTTAGTCTCGTTGCACAACAGGAGAACAATTCGTGAACTTATATATTTGTATAAGATTGTAAATGGTATAATTGATTCCCCAGAGCTACTCAGTCACATCTACTTGCACGTTCCTCGTAAGTCTTGTAGACTTTCTACTTTGTTTTACCCTACTGACTTTTACCATGTTGCACCCATGACACGCCTACAACTGACTTATAACCATTTAGAACAGATCCGTGCGAATGCTAGCCTTGATATTTTTGATGAAAAGCGTAAATTTCGAAAGTGTGTTGAGGCTATTGTTTTTTCCTAACGTTTCACTTTTATCCTGTTTAACATTTGACTACTCCTTGACTCATTGATAAGTGCACCACTAAGGAGGCGTTAAGCTGTTGGTGGGTCACTGAAAATAAGAATAAATAAATAAATAAATAATCGGAGGTGCCGCGAGTGCGTAGCCATAGCAGGCCCTTTGTGCCCTTTGTATTCGAGAGCGGCTCCTCACACTCCGAAACGCGATGCCTAATCGACGGGCGGCATCAGCTGACGTGGACATCTCCTAAAAGGAAAACGCGACAATATCGCCGCGAAATCTGGCCGTCACGCATACTGTGGTTAAAAGCGGAACTATTTAGGGAAGCAAGAATTTGCCGCTTCAAAGCCTCTTTAAACATAAACGCCAGGCGTGAGCCTCCAAAGCGTGAGCCGCATTCGTGAACACGACATCGCCTCGTCGCTTGAGATTGCCCGTTCAAGGGGCTTTTGTGTTCCTGTATAAATAGTATCCTGACGTTTACAATAAAGAGTGATTGCGATTTGTATGTAAGAAACAGCAAGCTTACTAGTTGATGCTCTGACCCGGCAGCGCTGCTGATATCAAGACAGTGGAAGACCGCAGGAGGACACCGCCGCGCAAAACAGTAGAAATAGAAATATCCATAAAGCAACAGGAGGGGAAAGAAGCTTCTTCCCACCAAGATTTACTCGACAACTCGAGGTCCTGCTGTCTACCTTCGTGCGCACACCGTGACACCGTCGCACGCTTTGCCAGGCTCGGCGGTGGCGTGCTGTGCAGAGAAGAGGCGCAAGGAACGTCAGATTGCGGCGCGAGAGCTCAAGTTCAAAATGTTTTTTTTTTTTTTCCTCTTTAGAACAAAATTATTTTATTTAGTCTTTCAATAACAAAAGGCAATAAACTACTCTGTAAAATTCACCATGATTTGTGTTTTTCTTTGGGCCACCTCAAGGCAGAATTTACGGCTCTTCAAACGGCAAAATGCAATTTTGCACATATTTAGTTGTTTTTCTGCATGTTATTTAGTTGTACGGCCTGAAACGTTTTTTTTTTTGTGCAGTATTCCTGCAGGCTTTTCAATAAGAATTTTACAGTCACCGGCAGCAACGAGATAGTTTGTAACAAAACTATAAAAACTCCTAAAATTCTCATATATTCCTTATTTTTCTTTTAGATTGCTTGAAGCCAATATTCATGATGCTTGTTACATAGCAATCCAAATACCGTGTGGCTTTTAGGCAAAGATATTCCACTGTTTCATAAATATATCTTACTTCTCATGGAGAAGTAAGATATATTTATGGAGAAGTCCACGTCGCCTGATGCCGCCCGTCGATTAGGCATCGCGTTTCGGAGTGTGAGGAGCCGCCCTTGGATACAAAGGGCACAACGGGCCTACTATGGGTACGCACCGGCGGCACCTCCGATTATCACACGATGCCCGCCGTTTCTTCCCTTGCAGCTGAAAAGACGGACAAGGGGAAGTGGCAGTAAACTCCGTTCTTTCTTTGGACCTAATCGTGTCAGCTATCGTCGCAGGTGATGGCGTGCTGTGCGGCGAAGAGGCGTTAAGAAGCGACGCCGGGTTGTGGTGCGAGAGTTCAACTTCAAAAATTGTTTTTTCGCTTTAAACAAAAATTATTTTGATTAAACCTTCAGAATCAAAAGACAGCGATTGTTCTTCCAAACCCACCATATATTATATTTTTACTTGAACCACCTCAGGGTAAAATGAACGGCTGTTTATGCGTCAAAACGAACTTTTTTGGAACTTCGGGATTTGTTTTTACTGCGAGATATTTAATTGAGCGGTTTCACCATCTTTTTAGGTTATATACCTGCAGGGCAGCCGGTAAAGAGTTTTATTAAGTCCCCTGAGCAATTATATATTTTAATAAAAACACAAAAATGCTAAAATTAAAAAAAAAGATGTGTTTTTAAAAAAAAATATTTAAATTAAACAAGACTGCACAAGTCCAACTACATTGCAAGTCGAAAGCCGAGCAGATTTAAGAAAAAAATATTCTTGGGTGTTTCATAAAGAAGCTTATTTTTCATCAATTATGGAGTGATAGCTAGTTTCACGCTATTTTTAAAAGTTAAAACCGCGTCAAAACTATTTCAGGGCTTGGCTACGGACATTGCGGCAAAAGGCCATGAATTTTGTTTTTACAAATCGAAGGTGGTCGAGCGCAACGTCTGGGACGTTTGACATGGAATGGTCCTTAATTCAAACTTGCGGATAATTCAAACTAACAATCAGGTCCCATCCTATGCGTCTGTATGGAAGAAATCTTTCGTTATTTCAAACACTGCTTTATTCAAACAAATTTTTGGTCCCCCTCAAATTTGGATTACCGAGATTCGACTGTACAACCATTTCATCACCGTACCATTTCCTCTCCTAATTGTTTTCACTCACGACGTTCTTGTAAAGCTGCCGCATTTCATCGCGTTTGGTCAAATAAACGTGCGTGTAATATTTTGGTAAGTTTACGGATAGGGTGCTGACACACCTATCGTCTAGTATTGCAATGCACTCAGCTTTAAATGATTTCCCTTGTAAGGTGGTTGAAGTTTCGGCCTAACACAGTTCATTTGTCCTGCTGCGCTGAGCAGTCACAGTTCGGCTTCTCTGCAGCGTTGAATGCTTTGAAACCACGTGATCTCGTTCGACGAATAGAGATCTAAGCGGAGCGGGGAAATGAAATGCGCAACTCCGCTCCCCCTTCGGGGGATCATATATAGGACCTCTGACTTGCGTGCGCTCACAGCGCTTGGACGGTGCAGCGGAGCTCATTTGAAACTGTGCGCCATTTCGCCCCAAATCCAGGAGCAAACCTGTTAATAATTAAATAGTTCTAAACACTTGAAAAAGGTCAGGACCTTGTGTACTCGTTTCCGTTTACTTCGCAGCGGGGACAAAGAACGTGCGGGAGTGAAGGAGAGAGAGATATAGATAGTAAATCATGTAACCTGCAAACGGCTAGAACTTGTCGCCTTAATAATATAGCTTGTATTTCGCGTGACTTTTTTTTCTCCAATTTTTTCATCCACGAATAAACAGGACGCATTCCGTTTTGAATTTAAAGAATGACATAAGACGGACGGATGCCGCGGCGTACCGACGCACTCCCTGAAGATAGCTTTTCCCTGTGAGTTTTTTTTTTTTTTTCTTTAACAAAAGCACAGGCCTCGGTGCCCATTTAGAGCCTCTGTATATTGACGCACACAACCCAGCACAATAGTGACTAGTCATGAACGGCAAATATACGTGCGTATCGCTTTCACCGCGCAACCACACAATACATTCGCCGTACAGTACGCCAGAATTAGACCACCCAGTATAGGCGCCGCGAGATTCACTCTAAGTTGATGCATGCATACTTCACCTACAGATTTCCCAGATGGCGGAGAGATAGGTGAGTTTCGTAGAAATCGCGCTCGTCGCTACACGGGAGCCCAACTATTAGCGGCGAGATGTTTTGGTGCGCCTTCTTATGGTTCCCTCTCGTGACGCCATTATCTCGCGAACAACATGTTAGATGGTGCTTGTAGTGAGCACAGTGGAAGCTTGAAATCCTTGCGCTCTGAAACCAACACCACCAAACCCGTCAAAATTGAAGTTCTTCCATTCCTCTTATTTCTGTCGACGAGAAAACCTTTGCCGACGTCATACTTAGCATCAGGCAAATCGCAACAGGCCGATCACAGCGACGCTTTCGATTGCGCACGTCGCCAATCGAGTCCCTGCAAACCTGAAATTAAAGTTAAATTATTTTCTGCGGCTTAAAGGGGAGGGTCTCGAAACACGAGAGGCTCCTTATCGGCAGCATTAACCTAGTGCGCCGGAATGGAACTACGAAAACATACACGCATATCTATTGCCTGCAACGTTCACTTGAATTCATTCGAGGTATACATTTGATGGGGCTAATTATAAGGAGCACTCAGAGTACCGAAATAGGAGCATTGAGAAAAAAAAGGACAAACGATGGTGACTTGTGGGAAAGGAGTGGTTAAGTGTCCCACATATCAAATACCCATTGGGGACGTGAATGAAGGTGCTTTAACACGTTCGTGCTCACCAAGCGAATTGACTGTCCCGGCTACCATCGTTTATATGTACCCTGTTAATATGGATACCCCGTTATATAGACACCGGTTTCAGTGATAAAACTGTGAAAATACGTGCGTTCTTGTCTCGCTATTATAGAGAGATCATATTGTGAAGGCTTTACTTTTTTTATTCTTTTTTTTAGGGGGGGTGAAGGGAAGTGTTTCTATTAATGAGACATTATTGTACCGATATTCGGGTGCAATGGTGTGTGTCTGTCCATTCCGGCCACGGGGGGGAGGGAGAAAAAAAAAACTCGAAAAACGGACGGTAACGGCGAGCCCTCCAGAGAAATGTGGGAATTATGAAGCCCTCTGTTCCGCCCTGCTGCTGGGACGAGCTAATATGCAAAAAAGGCATCCGTTCTTGCGGCTCTAAATAATCCTTTCCAGCGGCCATTTCATGGGCATAACCGATATCACCCTGATTTCACAAACTTGGCGCGTTTGCGAGAGAAGCGAACGTTATTTTTTTTATCTCTATTTGAAGGAGTGAGGTAACCACGTATCGCGGAGGAGTCAGACTCCGGCCCAATTGGGGCTCTTGTGGTTAAAATCTGATGCCCCAAGTTTAACCGCTCTAGATTACCGTATCGCGAAGGTTAGAAGGGATCCCTGCTCTCTATTTTGACTTCGCAGCCTAGCTTAGGTAGAGAAAGTGCGCCCCATGCCAAGCTTTCTGAGCGTCAACGCTCTGAAAGAGTTGTACCTCATAAGACAACTCTCAAATTCCGGTTTTTATTTTACTTGATGTTTCAATACAGGGGGAATTACGGTTGTGAACCAAAGTTACCATTTGCCACTACCTTGGAGCCACATAAGCGTCCAAGACTTTCCGTAATTTCCTACAATCTCCGTTTGATTGTTGCGCGGAAGAGACTCCAAAAATGTTCCCTTCGTGCCTCCTATGTGGAGTGCAAGTTCGTCTGTTTCTTGCGCAGGGGATGCACTGACGTCAGAACGCCGATCTCTGATTGATTCTGAATGAAGGATAGCGGGTAGACATCAAAGCAGGTTGCTTTTAAGTCTACCCACTATCCGATTCAATCAGAGCCAATCAGAGCTCGCTGTCTCTCTGAGGTCACCGCAACTCCTGCGGAAGAAGCAGACGACTTGCTCTCCGCATTGCCACGTAACCCCCAACTTTCACACAGACCGGGAACACAAGGGCCATCTTTATTGGCACGAGGTCCGTGAGATCATCATCTGTAAAATCAAAGAAGGCGCAGCGAATATATCGGAATCATGGACGATCTATGGATTGCCCGTTTTATGTAAGATAAGGCGAGTCTTTGTTTCATATTTAGGTTACTTGGCTCGCTAGGCTTAGTCTGAGGCGGTCCCTCTTATTCCGAGTAGGCGTGTAACGCTTATGCAGTTGGAATAAAGGGTGCGCTTCTCGGGCACCTATCAGACGCGATGGAGTGAGAGCTTAGGGGAGCCTCGGGCTCCGCCAAGCGATCTTACCTGGACCGTGAAGAGATCCGCTGCGTGGCGGCCAGGACAGACACAGCGCGGCTCGATATGGACCCGATCGATAGCAGCTCTCGAGTTTGGCACCCAGAATAGTTCTAGAGGGGAAAAAGAGAGGCTCAAGGTGACCGCTCGCCGTTCTCGCCGGTCGCTCCCCGCGCGGTCTTCTCTGGGGACGCTCAATTTGAGGACGCCATTCTCGGTACGAGACGCGTAACATAACTAACATTCGACAAAACAAAAATTGGAAAATTCACGAAACAAAAAATGGAGTACGTTTAAAGGGCAACTTCGGTCGAGAACGAAACCAAAGCGACTGGAATCGCTTTTGTTCCGCGAAATATGATCACAGCCGAAATATTAGGTCAAAGTGAAGCCGCGTACGGCACTAAAAACGATTTTAAAGATGCGACCAGCTGCTCTATAGCGGGAGGCAAGCGGGTGAGCTTTAGTCAAGGAATCCTGGCGAAGCACCCTTCTGACGTCACTTCGCCGTGGAGCTGCGGTTAATTCGTTGTGCCGCGTACCGCAGCACCATGTTGACGTCACGTCGCGGCCGTACGGCTGATGATGAGCGTCGCCATCCTTCTAGCAGATTGTTTCGGTTTTGCCCTGGATGCCCGAATCCAAACTTTGAGCCGTTGAAAAACATTGAAAAACATTGGGAAAAAGATATTCTTTGTAATTCAGGGAAAGTGCTTTACCTGAAAGCAGTCGCAATCCCGAATTTAAAAAAAAAATCACAACATCTCCACGTGGTAAATGATGTTGATTAGGGCGAAGCTCCGGTGGTGCTGATGATACTGATTTTATTGTTCATAGGTAGTGCTAATGGTGCTGATTTTTTTTATTGCTCATTGGTAGTGCTGAGTTCCGGGTTGCGTTTCGACTTCATTATTACAGCTTTATGGTCCGTGAAATGCAGAGCCAATGGTTCTTCTAGCGGATCAGCTTGGATCCGCTAGAAGCCGTGGGAACGCATCTCCACCGCTTAAGTCAACGGTCCATGTCAGAAAGAGAATGTGTGGTAGGGAACGTGGTTATATACGCATTTGAGCATTTGACCACAGCGCCCTCTCTTCTATAAACTTTGAGCAATGCATGCAAAGTTTAAGGCGATTATATACGCATTTGACCGCAGCGCCCTCTCCTGTATAGACGTTGAGCGGCTACATGCAACGTTTCATCGATGACAGACAGATGGGATGGCAATCGATGTGAGCACGGACGCCGGACGGATGGACAAGGCTAGACGCCAAGGAGCTTCGCCCCCAAAACCCCAGCTCTTGAGCTACTACCACATCTCAGAGCCCCTACGCGTACCGCAGTCGTGTCCGAGTGGTTAAGGCGATGGACTAGAAATCTATTGGGGTCTCTCCGCACAGGTTCGAATCCTGTCAACTGCGCAAACATTTTTTTCTTTTTTTTTAAGAAGACAGATGAGATGGCAATCGATGTGAGCACGGACGCCGGACGGACGGACAAGGCTAGACCCTAAGGAGCTACGCCCCTAAAATATTGACCGGAGTTATCTTTAAGCTTCGTCTTTAAGAGTGGAACGTGAGACCTAAGCATAGAAACTCCAGCTCGTTCCCAAGCCGCCCAATCTTGTCTGCGTAGCCTAGTCAGTAGCGCGTCTGACTCCCAACCGAAGGGTCGTGGTTTCGCATCCCGCCTAGGGGCTCTTCAGTTTTTTTTTTCTCTTTAAGGCAAATAAATTACTTTATGAAGTGAAAACATTTGAGTCATGTGGCTACCTTTCTTCCCATTACGTATAATATGTTTATCACTCTCTTTCCACGCATGACGTCACGTTTCACGTGAGCATTGTGGGTTGTTTGAAATTGCCGCGCGAGGTTAAGTATCTATGACGTAGTGACCCTATCGACCAATCAGGAGTTCTTGTCCTGCCTACGCCGGATTTTCTGCGAAACGAAATGACACGAGCTCCTTAACGCTCTCGCGTTAAAAATACATAACTTGCAAGTATTTCTTGTAAACTCTTCAATCGAGACCGAACGTGTCGCACAGAGATACAGCTGAATGTGCTGCGCTGCGAAGTTCTACAGAACAAACGCGTGACCAGAACATGAAAGGAAAACAAAGGTCACGCGTTTGTTCTGCAGAACTTTGCAGCGCAGTCCAAGCTTTATTAATCGCACTAAGACAGTTCTGTAAAAAAACTACATTAGTTGTTTATTTTTACAGCGTTAGCTGTTACGGGCAGGTGTTCCCAATATGGGGACGGCCTGAGCCTAGACGAACAGTTTTCCCACTAAATTTGTCGGAAACACCTATGCACCAATTCAGTTTGCCCGCTAAATTTAGCGGAAAAATTGACGTCGCGTTACCTGCCCACCAATTCAGTTTCCCTTCTACACTTGGCTGCAACATTGATGTTACGTGACCTGACGTTACAGGACCTACATATGCATTCTCGTTCCCCGCTAAATTTAGCGGAAAAATTGACGTAACGTGATCTATGCGGTAATTCAGTTTCCCCGATAAATTTGGCTGCAAAATTGATGTCTCGTGACCTGACGTCACGGGTCTTACAGATGAATTCAAGCTCCCCGCTAAATTTAGTGGAAAAAATGACCTCACGTGACCTATGCACCAGTTTAGTTTGCCCGATAAATTTAGCAGAAAAATTGACGTCACTTTAGCTATGCACGAATTCAGTTTCCCCGCTAAACTTAGCGGAAAATTAACATCACGTGACCTATACAACAATGCAGTTTCCCCGATAAATGTGGAGGGAAACTCGCTGTCACGGTCCCTTATGTCACGGGCCGTACAAGAGTAGCAGTGGTGGAACGCGGTGATAATCTAATCCTCCGCGTTTTGCCACTGCTAGCTTTGCGCCTGCTGCACGAGTGGCGATTTTGGTGCACCCCCGAGTTTCCCCACGAGCTTCAAGCCGTTCGCAATTTGACTGATAGAGTGGTTTTCGATTATGCTCAGCATGTTTCTAATTGAAACCATGTGTATATTTTTTTCTAATTAAAAAGTTAATTAAGGAAGTTTCGTTAATTATCTGACTTATCCCAAGTATTACCCACCCACGTAATGTCCCCTGACCGTATAACCAACCTGCACAAACCGTATAAGTGTATTTTTTACGAATGTCTTGTAATATATCTGTTCGAATTAAAATGGAACACCCGCTATATGTCAATGCAGTCATCGAAGCTTGCAATCGAAACAGAATTTGCGGCACACAAGAATTAGGGCTTTGAAGTCACGCTTAACTCCACATTTCATGTACAGGATTCTCTTTCAGACGGCCACATGCTTGTTCAAAAAAACTATATTTGCGGTTCAGCGTCAATGACTAAAATACGACTGTCTAGAAAGTTCCGCAGAGGTACACACCAAAAAAAAACTTAAAAAAAAAACCAGCTCTCGCTAGCATTACACTCACAGATACCCGACGACCCCAGCAAACGCCAGCCTTTATATTCCCCTGTTCACGGACATTTTATGTGTTGGCCGCCGGTTGGTACATTTCGCTTATCTAAAAGTGGTATGTATTGAATATTTATGGAGTGAGACCGTCAGCAACCAAATCCGCTGACTCGTATACCTCGTTTCCGCAATGGCGGTTATATAGAGCGTGTTATTCCGGTAACCTTCGGTGCACCTCTTGGTACTAACCCCGTGCGCAGGAATCTGGCGGGAAAGTAAGTGTAGCGTCGCACACGTAGAGTAGGAATCCATCAACTGGCACCAGGAACCTCGAAGATTGCACACAGAACGAAAATGTAGGTTGCCCGGGGACGTGGAACACCGCAGGTCAAGGACAACCGATCGATGGCCACCGGAAACCCCCGCAGCGTATCTTTGGAAAGTGCACAGGTCGCGCTTTGAGGCGGCTTTCGTGTCTTTCCAAGTCGTGGCTTTGTGGAAGATATGACAAGTCAGTAAATTGCATGCACTTAATGAAAACCGTCTCTGTTCTTTTAATCTTTCGCATTCAAAAGATTAGATTTCTTTCTTCTTTTTTTGTCTTTTTGACTGCTTCTATTATTTCCGACTTTGAAAGTGCATGCAGAGAGAAAGCTTATAGATACCTTTTTTATGCGATTTTACTTTGTTTTTAGACAGACTTGAGATGTCATAATGTTAATTTTGTAAGTTGCTCCAAACCTTATTTATCATTACTGCGAGTGTGCGAAAGAATTATATTTTTGTTTTCCGGTACTCTGTTGGCATTTAAATGGACGTGCAACGATATAGTGTAGAAATATATATATTTTTTTTTGTACACAAGCTCACCTCTGCTAATGAGACTCAATATACACGCGGCTAAAGTCACCGGATCCTGGGAAAGTAGCGCCATTTCCTTCCCTGCCTGCTAGAGGAACATGAACAGATACAAAACGTGAAGACGACCAAACCTCGCGAGGTGATTGTCTGGATCGCAATTTCGGTTTCTTTAAATCTTCGAAGAGTCGTTATGAACAAGTCGAGCCAAGATCACTATATATGTAGCATCATCGTACTGAAAGCATTCCTCGCCAATATAAGCGTCATTGGCAGTGTCCACGGAATCCACTTCTCGATCGTCTCCAAAGATATCGTACAATGGCTTTGTTGCTCTTGCGCATTTCAAGAGAGAAAAGTAGTTTTTTAATGCCGCCAAGCATCGACGCCGCATGTGGTGGCAATGCGAAGATGTACGGTTGTTTTGCCGGTGTGTGGATAAACAAATCTGGGTACACAAGAAACGTCTCTATAAAGCTACCCGCCACCATCAAAATTTGGACCGACTCACTGACAATGAAGAGGCCTGGGAGAAGCTGCTCATTCCATGAACCAAAATGGCGACCATATGGGGAGCTTGGCGCTACTTTCCCCTGATCCACTTACTTTACTCGCGCCCCAACACCACGCGCATCAAGGAGCTTCCTTGTCGTCGTGTAATTTCAAGAAGAAGCGTCAAGTGTTCTTCGGTAAACTTGATGACGAAGTTGTGCGGATCACAATGTTGACATTCTAAACAATGCGATCCACAGGATTTCGTCATCAAGATTCGCGATGCCCGTGGTGAGGATGACTGGGTTTGCACGAATGCGATTGTGGCGCATCGAATCATGCGGGGACCAATGACACGCAGCCTGCCTCCCTACATCTTCAACTTCTACCCGTACACTGCCAGTCGAAATAGTCAAGTCTCGATTCGATACGCTACGATCGCATCCATGTAAACGCAGGCGATGTCTATATAGATGCGGCCTACACAGTGGACGCGAGCCCTGCGTTAGCATTCCATTTCGATTCGTGACAATCGATGCCTCGACATGTATTCGGGTAGGGGATTGTGTCCAACCCCTGCGATGACGGGAATAGTGGAATATTAATATTGTGTGGCATTTAGCGCGTGCCCCGTGATTTGCCAACACCAGCGCGTGCCTCGGATAATTATTGGAGGTATATATAATTGACTCCAGGGCCCGTTTTTTCGAACGCGAACCGTGGGTTAAAGTTAACTATTGTCCCTAGAAGGGGGGAATTCTAGGTCACGTGACTGGGAGAGCAGGGGCGCCGAGGGAGGAGCAGTACCTACAAGCAAAATGGCCGCGACGTCGCTTAATGAGGGCTAATAGTTCTGCTTGGTTCTTCTGAACATTCATTTCGATCCGGCTGTTATAATAATGATGCACCATCAACCTATTAGCACGTCAAGCAAAGCGGTAGTTCAGAGGGACTATTAAACTAACGGACGGCAGCATTCCGCGAACGCATCACTCTTCAGCAGTCCGGAATCCAAGACATATGACGGTACATAAGCCTTGCAAGTGTTTTTATGGTGAGTAAAAAAATGTTTGGCGAACAAGTGTTGGTATATATTTATCTAACGCGTTAATTTGTTACACTATGCACGCCAACTCGTGAGCAGCGATTACTTTGCGGAGTAAGGGGGTTATCCTCGATAAAGCGATAAAGTCTTCGTTCCGGGTGAACAGCTGGGACATTGTATTCACTGTAAAAAATTTTCGACCCATTTTACGGCAAAAGTTGCCGGTTCAATATTGCCGACATGTTTTCCGTAATCCAGAAAATGGACCGTCCGTAAAAACAAGACATAATTTTGTAAAATGACGGAACGTCCGTAGCTCACTTTACAAACAGTTATCCGTTTTCTCTTTTACGGCAAAACTTGCCGGTTCAATATTGCCGACATGGTTTCCGTAATCTAGAAACTGAAATGTGCGTAAAAGCAAGACACATATTTTGTAAAATGACGGAACGTCTGTAGCCCACATTACGGACAGCTGTCTGTAGGAGATATGAAAGCTGTTCGCACTAAATAACGAAGCACCATACCTTTCCGTCTTATTGAAGGCCAAACTTACGAGCCATTTGCACCAATCCTGCACCTCCAATACACTGGGCGACTCCTCTGGCAGACTTCGAGCTCTGCCAACGGAGTCATCTGATGTATAGGAGGTGCAGGACTGGTGAAGATGGCTCGCAGCTTTGGCCTTTAACAAGATGAAAAGGTATAGTGCTTCATTATTTAGCGTGGACAGCTTCCAACATGAAGCTTTGGGATGAACAATGAACTCGTATAATTTTTTTTTTATCCCAGGCAAGGCATCAACAGTTCATGTTTTGCAAAAGAAAACAAGCACACAACATGTACTACACATTGCCGGGATTTTGTCTGTGAGATCACTGTGCCTATATATGACAGCTGAACAAACAAACCAATTAAAAAGTCTTGAAACAATACCTTTATTGGAAGACATGACTGGCTTTAAGTTTGAAGAGATATTACATTATGTTTGTACTTGAACTGGCCCCGTCTAGATGCACCTCCATGTTCCTGTCTTTGCTGTCCTTCAATTGAATACCTCCTGGATACCTTTATGGTGCATGTAAGGACACCTTGAAATAAAGAGCAGAAGATGATTAGAAATCAATAAACAATCAAAACTAGAATTGTACATGACATATTAGAACAACCTTCCATAAACTCAACCTGAAGTAAAAAGTTCAAATGATTTGAATAACATAGTAAAGTGCATGAGAAAAAAATAAACCACCAAATTAAGATTGCGAAACCATTCAGTGATACTAAGCACATTCAATTCAGCCACATCTCTAGCACACCTCCCAACCTAACTTATTTCAAATTAACCCCTTAGCCTTTTTTTTTAAACTTCTTTTTTGCCAATTTAGGATTCTAAACTGCTTTTTAAATTTTTTATTGCACGTGCAGCCCAGGCCGCACATGTCTCCACCATTGGTCGCCTTTTTTAAAAGCGCGTTCAGTAAAACAATTTGTGCTGCCATCTCGGCAGTGCTGCAAACTATGCTCTGAACGAGCCTGGGTCGTCCAAAACAGCGAAGAGGCTAGCGAGGGTGTGTGGTCGAGCTACACTCATCCTAAATGGATTGGGGACAGCTCTAGGTGGACGCACTAGGTTCGTCCAAAATGGTTAAGGGGTTAAAGGTATAGCTTCTTGAGCATACTGGAATCAGCCTTTCTCCACTGGCTGAACATTTAAGCAAAATAGTAGAGCAACATATTTGCTCTTGTTTCCTGCAATGGCGCAGGCTTGTGCAACTATGTCAAACTAAAATGAAAGGGAAGCTGAAGCACTTTAAGAAATACAAGTTGGGAGCAGACTTCTATAGCATTTTCTCCCGTGAGTTCAGTAATCTCACTAAACTTGGGCTGGGCAGAAGTAAACATAAACTGCATTTATTAAGAAAAATATGTGCAGTGATTTCCACAGGACATCTGGTGAGCCTCTCTGCCACCTGTAATCTATCCAAGGCGTGACATCGTCGGCACCCCCTGCCAGCTTTTAGTGAGAAAGGGTCATCTGACCCTGCAGATGCAGTTACCTTTGCTAGTTTTTATCTCCACTCTCGCGCTCTGCTGCACTCAGCGTGCTGCAATGGGTGGGGCTACAGAAAAATTTTAATTGGCGATTACAACGCTCCTACTAACGAGACTGAAGGAAAAATTGACACACAATTTTTAAGGTGCTCACAATAATATATATATATATTTTTTTATTTAAGTGTTTTTTCAGAATTTTTTTTTTAAACATGGTGCCCACAGAGTACAACCTGAAATGCTAGTTTGGTAGAATGCGTGTTACACCTGACATCTTCCCCAAGTTCAAATTTCCAACATGCATGGCATCAGTGCTTAAAGCCAGGGGGTTCTCAGACCCCCGACTTTACGATGGAAGGGAGGTTTGCATCCCCCATGCCATAACCATAAGTTTTCAATCTTACAATAAAACATGGTCAGTTTTCTAGTGATTAAAGTTTTGTTTGGTAAACGGACAGGAGTGCCGCCAGAGACCGACACTTGAGCACGCTCTTCGTGCACAGAGTTTTTCTTGGAGCGTGAGAGACTTCTTCACGCTCCGTGATGTCTCCTCTCCAAACAAGACGGCTGCGCCGACAGAAACGCTGTTGAGGCGAAGGGTGCGGTCGAACTGCTGCCCTTTTTTAGTTGAATAATGCTTAATCCAGCAGGTAAAACTGATTTGATTTAGAAGCCAAGAACGCAATTAGTGTTCCAGAAAAAGTTTGTTTGTGAATCTCGCAAGAAAACAAATTAATGCGCTATGTATCGAACGGTAACCTTGTCGAGATGAGAAGACAGTCTGGCAGCTGTCCTTTTACAAGGCTTAGTTACGCGAATAAAGATTCTCCATTTGAAAAGCTGACACATCAATCAGCATTCCAGAAAAGTTGTGTTTGTGCATCTCGCTTGAAAAACAAATTGAAAGTGGGCTCAATTTGGTTTGCCAGTCTGAAAAGTTTGACAGTTACCTGCGTCGACACAAGAATGTTGTCTCATTTAAATCTGCGCAGTATGCTTGGTCAATAAATAGTTTGGTAATGCTAACTTTCCGCATACATGTTTAAAGTGAATCTCTAACCATTTCAGGAGTATTAAAATGTTTGACGAAACTTCATAATGTCAGTCTTTTTTACTTTACATTCTGCTGTTCCCTAGAGGCCTCAATTTTTCTTCGAAATAATTTTGGCTTCTGCCACCCACATCCACGAGGCGCCAAATTAATCACAACTGTGCAATAGGAAGGGGCTCATGCGGCTCGTCAGCTGTTCCAGTGTGTCACACTCTCGTACACTATACATTTAGTTGCTGCGCCCAGAGTAGGAGTAAAGGAGCCCGAACTCAACACACCCAGAACCTACATGCTGCTATACGACACACACTTTGAGGTTAACAAGCAATACACCAGATAAGGTGCTTCACCTGTACTGAATAGCTCCAGAAATTTGTTGATGCTTTTGACTAGCAGTGACCAGCCTCAATTAGCAATGACTTATAGTCAGCAGGACTGAAACAATGGTTTAAGTAATGTCCACTTTCATGCATACAATTCATATGGCTAGAAGAGACAAAACACCTTGTTAAAAATTAGCAATCCATCCAGTGAACAATTTCACAGTTCAAGGCTGCTAAAGGCAATTTCCCACGCTAGTGCTGAATTAAATCAGTGAGGGGAAAGCTGTTTTGAAGTAAAAATATTAAAGAAAAAACGAACAGGGGCTCACCTGAGATGCCTATGTGGAAGCAGAATCCCTTATTGCCCACAGGACTTTAGTGGTATTTCAATAAAAAAAAAAATGTCTACCGTATGCACACGTTCTTTGTGGCTGGAATAGACAAACAATACCGCTTGTTAGAATTGAATTCTTTTCCCTCTGAAAATTTATGCTCAATCGAGCAGTGAAATTGGCATAGAGCTTCTCTAGAACATGGGTATAAATGGTAACAGCGCAATAGTCTCAAAAGCAAGATTTCAGGGCGATATAGCAAAACTACAAAGGGCATCGCAGCTAAAGCTCAGAGCTTTGGCTGAGAAGGCTAAGGATGACAGCAATGACAAGGCACCTGAGCTCCTGCTGTCGAAGGTGTTTTGCCCAAACGCCCGCGACTTCGCTGAATATTTTTCTCCTCGAGAATAGATGACTTTGGGTGCCATAAACTATATAACAAGTCACGCCACATTGAGGCACACTTTGTGTAATCATGCCTGTTTCCAAGTAAACATTTTAAGTGGATGCAAGAAGGTGTTCACACTTCATTTTTATCACTTCTTCACTCTTCAGATATAATTTACCTGATAGGATTTTTTGTGGTCCAACAGAGTTTGAATGAACGAAGTTT
This sequence comes from Ixodes persulcatus, assembly GCA_013358835.2. Lineage (NCBI taxonomy): Eukaryota > Metazoa > Arthropoda > Arachnida > Ixodida > Ixodidae > Ixodes > Ixodes persulcatus. Next base: position 731,520 of record JABSTQ010009165.1, on the reverse strand, counting down.
CACTACATATGAAGCAAAACGATGGAAAAATAATTATCAATATTTACAGTTCAAGGCTGCTAAGGGCAATTTCCCACACTAGTGCTCAATTAAATCAGTAAGGGGAAACCTGTCTTTGAAGTAAAAATATTAAAGAAAAAAAAAAGAACAGCGGCTCACCTCAGATGCATCTTTGAAAGCAGAATCCTTTATTGCCCACAGGACTTTAGTGGTATTTCAATAAAAAGAAAATGTCTACCGTATGCACACTTTCCTGGTGGCTGGAATAGACAAACAATACCGCTTGTTAGAACTGAATTCTTTTCCCTCTGAAAATTTATGCTCAATCCAGCAGTGAAATTGGCACTGCTCCAGACTAGTGCTCAATTAAATCAGTGAGGGAAAAACTGTCTTTCAAGTAAAAATATTAAAGAAAAAAAGAACAGGTGCTCACCTAAGACCTTGCAATGACTGCTTATTGCCTCCAGAACTGAAGTGTTGCTTCAGGAAAAAAAAAGATGTCTACCAGTATTCACATTTTTTATGTGGCTGGAATAGACAAACAATACAACTGGTTAGAACTGAATTCTTTTTCCCTCTGAAGATTTCTGCACAGTCAAGCAGTGAAATTGGCACATACTTTCTCTAGAACAAGGCTGTGAATGGTGGCAGCACAATACAGTAAACTCTCACTTGAGCGAAAGTTGGTTTAACAAATATTTCAGAATAACGAACTTTAAAAAAAAAAAAAAAAAAAAAAAACTGTGGCAGTTTTCTATGCATTTTATGCAAAGATGTTTCAGTTAAACAAAAAACGAATTTCGAAATATCGAATATTTCAGTTCAACGAACTTGATCGGTGGACCCAGGATTATTTTTGCAATCAGTTCAACAAAGTTTTGTGCACTGCAGTGCTGGCGTAGCCGATGCCCGCCGCCCCGCCGCCACCACAGTGGAGTTTACAGCGCCACTGCGGTGGCAGTGGCGCTGTGGTGTTTACAGCCACAGTGAGGCAGACTGTGTAATTATGCCTGGTTTCCAAGTAAACACTATAAGTGGATGCAAGAAAGTCTTCACATTTCATTTTTATCAGTTGTTTGCTTTTCTGATAAAATTTACCCGATAGATATTTTGTGGTCCCACAGAGTTTGAATTAAAGAGGTTCCACGACATTTGAAGCAAAAAGATGGTTCGATAATCACAAAAGTAAAAGTTGGCATACCCTGCTGAAGGTTCATTTCACATCATTGAGAAGTCTCAAAATTTTTGAATGCACCAGACCACGTCTGTAGCCGTCGCCCTTGCTGCCTTTTGGAGGATTGATGCCGCACACCTGCCTGAGAAGTAATCAACCACGACACAAAATAAGGTTTAATAACTAGAACCGCCTAATGTCACCAGAGGTTATAATGTGTTGTGCCATATAATTTGTTTCCCTCCCATATACAGCAATCTCGTTAATATGGACACCTCCGTATCCCCAAAAAGTCGTCGATAATGTGAGTTGTCTATAATAATGAGACGCAAATGCTTGTATTCACGTATTTCAACCCCCAAAACGACGTCCATTTAGCGAGGTATCTATATTAACGGGGTCCATATTAATGAGATGTCACTGTCCTCCAGAACAAGGGTTCTCATACACTTCTAACTCAAGGAACACCACCTTAAAAAGAAGGGCTCGGATCTGCTCAGATACTGCTTAAACTAGAAAAACACTTTGCTTAGGGGCAGCAACGATCAAGGACATTTGGCATTTCTAGAAACCCACAAAAAGTGTGCTGACAAACACCTGGGTTCCCAGGAACCCAGTTTGAGAACTCAAGCTCCAAAAAATAGCTGCAATAAGTGAAGAATGCTATCTTAAAGACTGGTCACACCATAAAAATTTAGAAATCCGTAGTGCATCTGGAATTAAGAACTAAAGCTCAGTTCACTTGCCTCTGGATAAACTCCAGCGTTGCCTCTAGATCTTTTGGATAGACCATATTGAGGACGTTATATGCGCAAAAAAGAAGGCATGCCGCCTCGTGGAAGTCAACTGGTTCATCAAACAAAATTTGTTGCTCCACGACAACCAAGCAGCTCCGAGTGAAAATGCTTCCTGCACAAACAATTCAGTTGTATATTTCACTTATTTCATCCCTTGGCACATCATTACTGTTTAGAAGTGTATATCTTGAAGGGATGCTGAACCGAGATTGTGATTCCACAAAACACGCGGCAAAAGCGTGCAACGGGATGCTACAAACACCAAAACATCCCTCATACAGCAATATCTCGAACGGATGACCATATTTTTTAAAAAAAGGAGGCGCATTTGACAGATATGTTTTCGTCCTGTTTCTCCGAGAAGGAGAGGGAACGGCCTCGCGTCTTCTCCACCTCGCCGCCTTGAAGGAGCGAAGCGAAGAGAGGAGGAAACGAGATATCTTCACGTCCCACGCCTCGTCGGCCTGGTTCAATCTCGACCTCTTTTTCCAAAAATATGGCTGTCCATTCGAGATATCGCCTTATGAGTAGTGTTGTAGGGATTGTAGCGTCCCGCCTACATCTCCTGCATCATTTTTTTGAAAGCCAAATTTTGGCTCACCATCTCTTTAAGTCTTTCTGTTAAAGGCCGGTTCATGCTGCAGAAACTTTGATGTCGGCGTGGCTAAACCGGAGTATACATCATTCACGAAGGCACTTTCTTTCACCCCATACTATTCTTGAAAGCAGTATCTCTTGTCCATTAACAAATTTTCGTAGATCATACACAGGAGCAAGGCAATGCAAGCAGGAGCTTGTCATGACTTGGAGCATGCGTCTGCAATTCGCAATGTGTGATCTACGGAAATTCTCTATTGTGCCAAGCTTCGAGCCATTTCATTGTCAAAGTAGCACGCATTATTTATAAAAACTTCCTTTCATTACTTTGTTTCAGAGAGCACAACCTGATCTCCCTTAATCAGGATCAATTATTCATATTAGGTTAATTGTCAAATAATGACAGATTCACACGATGGACTGAATCGCGATTTTCGTCTGTGGACCAGTTATCACGTGACCATCACGTCGGCGATTCCTGCGATCCGCACCTTGTCCGTGGACGCGCATACTGAAATAGGCAAAGCGCCTTTTCATGTGCAGATTTTCGGCAGGTGATTGACTTGAAAAGCATGTACGGTAGTCTAGGAACAGCAAAACAATCTTCTTTGTTTTCGAATGAGCCAAACAAAGATGGCGCACCATTGTGTTTTGTCTATTCCCCACTTCGTTTTGTAGCCCCTGTCTTGGCTCCACATGTGAAAGAAGCTGCAGGAAGTTTGCCCAGCCGACACGCTGCAGGTTCTGGTACTCCTCCGGGTCAGTGTCAAGAGGTTTCTGTCAGAACTCGTCTAGCACACCGCAATCTTTCCTGCACGTCCATCCAGTTTTTGATCCAGCAACAACTTTCTTAGCACTGTGGTGTGCTGAAATGATGTGCTCAGCCGTGCAGTTCGTAAAGGCATCTCCAAACACCCCTCCATGATCCCAGCACTTCATCGCTCTGCCGAAACCTCCTTGAGCAGGACCACAGTTGTGTTATGCATTGGGTTAGTGAAGCTAGTGGTACTTCACGCTAAGCCTGTAAAGACGCTGTCTCGCTCGATGCGTAATGGTGGCGCACAACAATTCCTTTTCATGATAGCGTCGTGACCATAACAACAAACGTCGCCTAGGAAAACGGAGCCGCAGTGTGATGTTAGTGTTTCGCGAAACTATGGGGTCGCGAATAGATTAAGTCCGTTTTCGCTGTCGTCTCCTCCGTGTGGATGCACCTGGGAGACGTACGATTTGCAGATGCCTTGTCACGTAATCAATCCATGCACACACTAGTCAATTGTGTGAATCTGCCATAAGTGGGCTGCGAAGTCTCCACTCACTCAACATGTGTCCTGCACATCATGAAACTGTTTCTCGTATCCGATCAGACGTTCTCGAAGAAACAAGGAAGCTGCATAATGATGTTGTGCGTTAGTCATCTTAAGGTGCATTAGCACCTTCCACATCATTGAATATTATGTACATAGTAGTATACAATTGTTACAGGATTGAGTTACAGGAAGTAAAAAGAAAGAGAAAGACTGGACGGGACATCCTTTCATGTTCTCATTTTGTTCTAATTTTTTCATTAGTCACGTATTAAAAGGCTTTCATAGCAAAACTGACAGATGTATGTCATCTACCTTGCTCTTTCTCTCAACCTAATGCCTACCAACTCAACCAGCAAAGTAACCCAAGCCCCCCCCCCCTCCCCCCTCCCCCCCAACCCACAATAGAAATTACTGTCTGCCACACTACCTTCAGACATGCCGACATGCCGTAATTGTACTGTGTATGTGAATCAAACTAAAGACAAACTTTCAGTCTAAGGGAATAAATAGTTAAAAAGGTGACAGAAATGGTTGTAGCCTAATTTTCACTTCTGCACCTACAAGAACAGTTAATTTTGTTTAAAAAGGTAGAAAGCACAAGGCTATCAGGTAGCTCACCGACAGCAACCACCTGGGGGGTGCATGGTAGGGAGGGCAGCAGGTCTCTAATGCTATTTCCTTCCTGAAAGTTGCAATCAGGACTTGTGAAGAAAAACAATCCAAACAATTGCAAAGAAACATTCATTCTCACACAATAAAGTAATGTAGGAGAACCATAGCTTGCGAATTCACTTTATCTTGTTTTCTGCCATAGCACCTTTCTTCTTTCATTTCAGATTAGGATAGAATCTTGCACCTAGAATTCATTAAAACAACTGTATACTGGCAACACATACCTCAAGTATCTGCACCAGGGTCTCGGCCTTTTCTTTGAAATAGCACGCCAATTGTGGCAGCAGCACTTTTTCTTTTGCCATGGCCTCGCCACGCTTCTCTGCCTCTTCGGCTTGGACAGTCCAAAACAAAATCTCCCTGTTCGAGCTCTTTGCAAAGTGGCTGGCTAATAATGCAGTGCATAATTTCAGTCCTTCGGGAAAAGTTTCCTTGAAAAAAATAGCACATAAATTTAAGAAAACATTGTTTACAGTTTATTTTCCCTTACTTGATCTAATCTTAGATTCTACCAAAATTGTATTGTAGAACCAGGTTTCATGAAAAACAAAGAGTATCCATTCCTACAATATTGTTTTTTATCTGAATACATTTTTTTCCTGTGCAACACTTATGGGCATGTCAACAGCATCATTGTTAAAAGAGAAAAAGTCAAGCAGTCATAAATTACAATATGACATTTGCATATTTGTGGTACCTGTACTAGACAAATTCTTGAGTAGTATAATATTCACTTTAGTTATGACATCATAGGATGGCAAAACAAATATGCTCTGCTTCGACGACAGTGGTTATAGAGTATACTTTTATGCGGGGAGGGTGGGGGGGTGACAGCAGCTGAGGAACGGGGCATGAAGAGTGATTTCATGCATATTCTGGTCCAATTTATTTTGTAAGGAAAGGGCAACCCGCAAGCCCCCCCCCCCCCAAACCCTACCTGCTAACCAACCAGCATAAGTTGGTTAGCAGGTGGGGAGGGACTCAGCCATTGGAAGCTCCCTTCTAACTTGGCACTGGAACCCAGTTACCGTAAAATCCTGTAAGGGTGCCCTCCCCTGAGAGATCGCACATCCCGATTTTCTGGCGAAATATTCGCAGCATAAAAATTCCAAAACATCACCTATGCCGAAATTCCCATCGCCGGGAATTGCATCAACCGCGCGATTTGTGGTACCAGTGCGTGTGACAAGCAGGTTCGCAGAGGTTTCCGCGTCCTTGTCAGCGATCTGTATGTGCAATATTTGTTCCCTTGCGAGTTCTTAGCGAGTTCCCGAGGTTATTATCTACACGCGTGATATCGGTTCATATGGCATGCAAGTTTATACCATAGCAAGAACACAGGACTTCGTAGTGGATTCCCGCATGTTTGCCGCATTCTGAAATGCGAATTTACCACGTCCGTGATCTGCAGTATCGGTTCCCATGTCAAGTGGTTTGTAGCGGTGCCCTTTGTGTTCATCATAATTTTTTTAGAACATTTTGCTGTCTCATTCCCAAAGAGAGCCCACTCATGTTTTTCACTATTCATCTCTTCATTTTGGTTGGGTGCCCCTTACTACGGCAGTGAATATGCTGTGCAAATTAGTTGGCACGAACATGTCATTAATGACTTCCCACTTTCCTAGAACAGGGTATAGAGACAACAAATAGTACCCAAAACCAAGTTGTCACCTCAAATGAGCATATTCCATTCACTTTTATTAGGAATATGAAAATGAAAAAAAAACTGGAATAAAGAGGAAGTTTTCGTTCATGCCTTTTTTTGTTACGCTTTGGATGCATTGTACCAAATTTCTGGAAGAGCTTCCATTTCCCGTCACATTCACATGCTAACGAAAAAATTGTTTCACACTAAAGAGCTGCACCTGTCGTTCAATGGAGAGTGCTGTTCATTTTGAACTTTACATAAATTAACCGAGTACCACCAATTTGTAGCCTGGCTGCTGGGAGTAAACTATCTGATATTGGGAATTTCTGCGCTATTTGCTACTGAATGGCTGCTTTCGAAGATGCACCAGTAAAAACATTAGAAGGCAAGTTGCTTACCTCTATGTTCTTTCCAGGATAGGTTCTTCAGATGTGCATAAAACAGGGGCTTATGAAAAAGGAGAGGCCACTCCTCCTTCACTTCTCTTGCAGAGTGTATGGGATTCACGCTGTTGATGTACGCTCTTTGATCACTATATGTAGCTGTTGAAAGTTCCATTGCCCGGGACAGGTCAAGGTCCTTCGTTGCCTTCAGGGCTTCTCTCTTCATCCACTCCTTGTTTTCATTTGCGTCATGAATGTCCCCCCCACCCGATGACCTGGGTTGCCAATTTAAGCAGCCATAAGAGGATTTAGAACTTTTTCTCTGTGGGTGAGATTCCTGTGCTTCAGGAGCTGACAACCGTTTTCCCCGGTTTTGGTTTTCAATCCGGTTTTCTAACTGACGGAGAAGCGAACCATACCCTGTGCCCATCATCTGTCCGTCAATCCCTCGATCCTCTAGTGATGCCGGAAACGTCTTTACAAGTTCTTCGGCCACACGCCTGATGCAGTCTCTTGGGGGCCGTGATGACTTTTGCATTAAGTTGTTTACGACAATCCTGACAAGCTCTAGCCGGTCCCTGGTAATTAGTGCTTTGCCCGCTACTAATGCATCCTGTGCGCTGCATGGGAGGAGTTCCAGTTGTAAAACAAAACTGGTTGTCTCCAGTTCAGGCGATCGTTCAGCTGAGAGCACCCTTTGCTGCACGCCAGATGTACCTGCATCAAGTCAAACCATACCAATCACAATCCGATAATTTTGTTCCCTTTATCTCAAGAGGTGGAGGAAAGAAAAAGTATGGCACAAGTGCAAGTCGTGATCAGTGACACCCTCAATTTCTTTTCCTTTCTCATACACAGTTTGAAATAGTGTTACTGTAAGGCCTACCGTAAAATCCGTTAAGTGCGCCGTCCCCCGTAAGATCGCCCATCCTGGTTTTTTTGGGCTAAATATCTTAAAATTCCGAAATATCGCCCATCCCCTATTCCCGTCATACATCACACGACGTCCGACGGGAATCACATCAACTGCGCGATCTGCGGTACCGGTACGCCTGACAAGGGAGTTTCTAGTGGGTTCAAGCATTTTTGACTGTGATCAGCGCGTGTGGTATTGGTTCATGTGACGTGGAACTTGATCCTGCATGTTTATTGTATCGCAAAATGCGAGTCTGCTGCGTCCGCGATATTTGTTCCCGTAACAAGTGCGTTCGTAGTGGGTTCCCGCATTTTTTGTCCGTGATCTTCGCACGCAATATCGGTTCCCGCGACACACGGGTTGTCCCGAATGTTTGCACCATGAAACCGTTGCACCGTGAAATGCAAATCTGCTGCCGCGTGACCTTCGCACCGCATACTGTGTTTGCACGATTCTAACGTACACTTCTTTTCGCCAGAATCTGTGCCCATAACTACATGCGCGTTACAATCGAAACCTAAAGGAACTCGAGAAAAACGCAATAATTGGTATAAGGTGGCTAGCCCCATCACCATCAATAAAAGTTTGTTTACATTCGCCATTTTGGTATTCGTATCGCGCGCATTCTCTCGCGTCTACAGACTCGAGTCCGCCGTTTTAAGATGGGAAAGAAACAAAGATCAATTGGGAGGCTTTAATTAAACAAAAGGCCGTCACGCTGGCGGAAAAGATAACAACGGACAGCACCACGTGGCCTCGCAACCCCAGCGACCCAACAAGCTCGCAAAGTTGTTTGGAAGATTACCCTTCCAAAACGACGGCAACTAGTGCACAGCATTTATTTTTGGGTTCGCGTTCATTTCATAAAATTTGTATGTGTTCAATCTTCATTATTTCACCAGTGAGGTAGAATCGGCCGCAATTTACTTTTTGAATATCTGAAAGCTAAATCTGCCTGCGCACTAGAATCGGGGTGCGTTAGAAACGTGCAAACACTGTAAAGCGAATCTGCTGCATCCGCAAACCCTTTTACCCTGACACTGGATGTCGCAGCAAAGTACCGCGTGTTTATAGCATCATAAAACGCAAATTTGCCGTGTCTGCAATCCGCGGTATCAGTTTCCATTTTATACGGTTTGCAGCTGACAGCCCAGTGTCTTATCGCCTTTTTTTATAAATATTTGCTGTCGCATGCTTAAAGATAGCCCACCCCATGTTTTTCCTAATTTAGCTCTTCATTTTGGGTGGGCATCCTTACAAGATTTTACGGTAATTTTATTCTCCCTAACACTGCCTTTCTAAGTAGTAGGTTTAGAGCTATAACTACATTTCTATTTTTAATGAGGTGCTGACTGCTAACTACCTTCTAGTTCAGAGCATAATTTTAAAATGCGAAATTGATTGAAAGCAGACTGGTTTATTTATATATGTACTATCGGGGAAAAATGAAATGCAAAGCGAAGAGCGCGTGGCTTGCGGTACAGGCTGCGCCGCATGAAAGTGAGCCTAGGGGCGAGGGTGCGAGGCCTACTCGGATGTGTTTACACCCTTCGCTCGGCGCTCCCCAAGCTTCGGCAGTGCGCCTCTTAGTGTGCTGAAAGCTATCACCGCTATCTTTGCCCGCTCGGCGCATGCGGCGCGAGGAAGCTCGCCTCTAGTAGCAGGAGCACGCCCTTCAGCTGCCAGTAGCAGCAAGCTTCGTCGTGTCGCACGCGCCGAGCAAGCAAAGATAGCTGTGATAGCTTTCAGCACACTGCCGCAGCTTGGGGAGCGCCGAGCTATACATCAGAGAAGGCCACGCACCCTAGCCCCTAGGCTCACTTCCAGGTGGCGCACCTTGTACTGCAAGCCACACGCTCCTCAGTTCGCATTTCATTTTTCCCCGTTAGTACATCATAATTGAACACAAGTTTTATAAGCTTTTCTGATCTGGATTGCAACATCTCTTCAGTTACTTTTCCAGCGACAAAACATTAATTTGTAATACTTAACCAGCTGACTTGCACTTGGCCTACCGTGTGCCACTACTGCTTTTCTGATGCTAGACCTAAGAAGTACCAAACCCCATGCTTTTGTGGTTATGCCCAGCTTTTGGGTGGCTGCTTGCTTAATATTTTATGGCATGCTTGGATCAGCAAAATTCAATCTGGAACATCATGCACAAAAAAGAGATACCTGCTTGTGTTTCGTCAATTGCTTTGCGTGGTGGTTTTTCTGCCACAATGAATACTCTTTGTTCAAACGGCAGTTCCAAGAGCAGTTCCCCGAATGCCTCATCCTCAAGTTCAGTCCAATCTTGCAGAAACACCTGTCAAAACAAATAATCTTATGAAAGTAACTGAATGGAATAATAAAAATAGCATTGTCTTACCTTAGACTTCTCTGAAGTGCATATGTCTTTTTCTTTAGCAATTGTTATGACGTACGTCGCTCATCGTTATCACATTTCCAACTTTTCGCACAGAGAGGTCTGCACTCCATATTTTAACGATCGGCACTGTACCAGGGAAGAGAGAACCGTCATATTTTTGTTCAATTATTATTTCCACAGTGCCACTATCGGAAACTTTGACCAGATATACTGCAGTGTGTGGCCCAAAGGATGCTTGTCTAGGATCCTTCAAGGGCCTTCATTTGATTTAGCACCAGATGACTGACCATGATGTGTAGATTAACAACCTGCCACCAAAATTAATGTGGAATGAGAACAAGATTGGGCATCTTTCAGAGTTTGTTTTCGGCACAGGTTTTGATGCTATGCACACTACTGTAACTTAGATGATCTATTCTAACTCTTACTACTAAGCATTTTATTGAGAATTTTAAGTTTCTATATGTAATTGTGATTAAAAGGATCTTCAGTCCTTTGCCTTGGTATGCTATTGGCGTGAAGATCTAACTACCGTAGAATACCGCGCATCCGCCCATTTCACACTAAGCGGCCATTCCCAAATTTGCAAGATCTGAGAAAATATGTACAGCACATCGATATATAAAATTGATAACCAGACAAGCACCCATCCGACATTTTTTTGCGATTATCTCTAAATTTTGATGGGGCGCTTGCCCGGTATTCTACGTAAAGAAGCGCTTTTTCCAGCTTATTATCCACGGAGCTGTGTTTACCGAACACGAGGCCCGTGAATAGGATTCTTTTCATGATCTTTTCATTGTCGAACACTGTATCAGATATTAAAAAATAATTATTGCCCTTGTTGCTCTAATGAGTTGAGTTCTCAATTTGGCCACTAGGGGTTCGACAGTTAGATCCCTTTTAGTAGTCATGGACAAAATAAGAATGTCAAGATCCTTGAATGGTGCCACCTCCAGTGTGAGCTTCCTACGTTAAATTACACCTGGGCCGGCTCGCTAGAAACAGTGTCTCGGCTGAGACTGTGTGAAAGAAAGTACTGCCAAGGCCAGCGCACAAGCTCAGCGGGACTCAAACCGTGTCTTAAGACGCTCGCATGCCCCAGCCTTTGCAGTGCTTCCTTTCACCCAGTCTCAGCTGAGACGCTGTTCTAGCAAGCCGGCCTTGGGAATCTAGCAAGCTCTGACCGTGCATGCATGGCCAATGCATAAGGAAAGCCAACGAGTGCATGCATCCAAAAGAGGGGCCCCGAGCTTCTTTTCCTATCAGTGACTAGAAATGCACATTAGGAGTGTAACAAGTACACCCCGACAATTTAGTTCTTTTATCTCAAAGGCACTTTGTTATTGATGTGGTATCCCTGAGCAAGGTGCTCAGAACTATTATTTGTTAAGGGCATGAAATAAACATCACGTGGATCAAGACATTAAAAAGCACTTCAATTGGATCCTAACCCAGATGTTAAAGGAGGAAGGGATAGGAAAAGGAAATGAATTGGCAGAGACCTATCTACTACTGTCACATGGCAAAGCATTATAGACTCAAGGCAAAAGCATCAGTTTCGGCTCGGGGGGCACAATAAAGCACCAGACTGAATCAAGGCCCACCTCTGTAAACAGAACTTATAAAAAAGGGAGCGGACCATTTTTGTTTTATTAGACCAAGCAATCACAAAGGAACATTCAGAAATTTTCTGGAAACGCAAAATTAAGTCTTATAACTTTACTGTGGCCAAGTGAATATGGCCGGTAAGATGTAGAATCAAGAAGCTTTTCTTGATTGACAAGAACTATGTCTCCAGTTGGATCCTGAAGGCTATGCATGCAAGCACATAGCCGGCAAGAGAGTAGCTGGGACACATCGAAGCAGAAATGCTATCTCTCCCGATGCATTGGATGTAATGCTAGTCACAACTTCAAACATTATGTTAAAGCGATTGCCTGAAATGAGCACATAGTCACCAATTACATAAGTTGTCCCCTTAATGACAGCCTTTTTGTAAAATGTCAGATTTCTTGCTGATTCTACACCTCCAAAGGCATGAGAAAGTTCAGACACTTCATCTGGCTGTTCGTGAGCTTTCGCACCATGAAGCTCGACATCTGGCGGAAACAGACCGCGGGAAGTCAAAAATGCCTGAAAGAATTGGTGCCTTTCGCTTAGTGTTTTGGTCACATTTTTAAAATTTTTTGTCGAACGAATGCAATTTTTGAAGTACTGGTGTTTGCTTTCGAATCTGAGCGTCCATACGTGAGACAATGGGCCAAACTCTTGGATGAGGTCACAATAGTGCAACATATAATGATGCTTCGGCCTCAGTTTAACATCAGGAAAAAGTGCTTTACGGTTGTGGAGGTATGTCTGGATTAAGACCTTGAGGTAAGCAACCTGTGCGTATGTTATTTTGGGAGCCATTAGCAAGTCAACTACTTCCATTAACTCAAGACTTAACTGCCATACAGAGTCGCTTGGATCAATCACTTTATCCCCTACATACAGCGGCAGCAGCCGCAGGAACGTCCAGTTCTGCATGGCATGGCCTGCAAGCTTATCACTCTTGCTACTCACCTTACATGGCCTGTTTCTCAGGTCCCGTGCACTGTACTTCAGAGCCATAATCTTTATGTTTAAGTAGTCATAAGAAAACCACCCTTTGCGCACAAAGTACCTAATGAACAAGGGCAGATCATACTAAACTACACCTTCAAACATATCAGGGCCAATACATGGCGGCAGGCCAGCTTGACATACTTGAAAGCTGCTTAGCACGTTAAAAGGTGAGTCACACACAACACCATACATGCCACATCCTTCGTCGTCATGTGTAATGCAAGTTTCATAGTTTTCCACAGACCTCCTTTCACCTGTCAGGGTTGGGTCTTCATGAAATTGTGTACGAGTAACTAGGCAAAATCTGCAAAAATATGCAGACGTGCTAAAATTTTGCGTGAACCCACCGACCGCATGGCTCCCTAAATTATCCCCAACAATGAAGCACAGCTGCACTCTGTAAGGCTTCCGTTTGATCTCCAGGCCCACACGTTCTAGGTAGCACAGATCATCAATCAACGGTTGAAGAATTTTCTTCAACCCAAACTCTTTTACATTTTTCTGAAGAGCAAGCAACACAAGCTGCATACTCTCGGTACGGGCCCTACAGTGTTGCGGCAAATTACCGAGCGTCAAATACACACCCAATAACTTAAAGTATCCTTTTGCAGACCCCATGGGATTTGACAATTCAAATTCATCTTTATATAAGATGACTTGTATAACATCGTCAGAGGACTGAAATTGTTTGTCTGTTGTAAAGTCAGCAAAACATTCATTGAACTCATTTGACCTATAAGGTTCCTGGGGCAAGTTGGACTTTAACAAAACTATTGACTCGTGCACGGGCACATAGTGAAAAAAAGAAGGGACGTTCTGCTTGTTGGTGCCAAGGTTAATCTGAACTGGCTTTACAAAGTGAAAACGTTTCTTAAAATACTTGTGTCTCAAGTACGATGATTTCAGACTACCTGATGTCACAGCATCAAGGTCATTGTTCTTAAAATGACAAAGCACTAATTCTAGCATATCACTAGGAAGGATTTTGGCAAGCTCTTCTTCCATGAGTTTCTGACTAAGCTTTTGGAGGTTGTCGACTTCATTCACAATATACTGAACCGTATCTGCAGGGATATGATGTTGGGCTTCTAATCGGAGGAAAAACAATGCCGCATTGTCTCTAAAAAGTTCATGATCCGAGACGTCACTTCGATCACAGGGCTCTTCATGGCTGCTTTCTTCAACAATGTCCAGTACGGCACTTGGGTCATGGGACTCTTCAGGGTTTTGCTCAGAAATATCCAGCAGGGCACTTGGGTCATAGGGCTCTTCAGAGTTTTCTTCAGCAACGTCCAGCGAGGCATGATCTTCAGAGATGTGGGCTGTTGGATCATCCTGTGCAGTATGGCAGAGCTCCAAAGTGTCCTTCTGTGGATGATGATAACGTGAAACATGCATTCTAAAGGCATTTCGCGAGCTGATCTTGCTGATGCACCCAGTGAAGGGGCACACAATGGGCTCTTTTCCCAACTTCAGGTGGTCAGCAATATGAGAGATCATCCTTGATCGTGTTGCTACTTGTTGGGCACATTTTGCTACTGGGCATATTAACAGTCTGGTTTCCGAAGACACCTGACTTTGTTTGTGTGCCCTGTTCAAATGGCTGATGAAAGTTGTATAGCTTTTGAATGTCGCACCACAGCTTGATGCAGGGCACAACGCACCACATGTTATGCTACTGTGAAATCTACAGTGGTTAAAGTAGTCCACCAACGTGGAAAAACAACGGCCACAGATTCGGACAGCAGTTCATCGAAGATTGATCCAAGTACAACCTGGAAAAAAGAGAGTATTTTCAACTTAATGTGGGCACAGATGGGTGAGTTAATGCAGAATTCTTCATTCTTCAGCTTGAAAGTGGGATGGTGCACAATTCTGGAGGTGATGCTTGGAATGGGCGTCTACATTATGCCTTTGTTGCCTCAACCGGAGCGGTATGCCGTCCTCTCAATGCCGAGTCAAAGCTTCGAGGCCGAGTGCTCCGCCTCCGATTCAGAGGTCAACTTGGGCTGTCTCCTTGTTCTACCGACAACAGCTTCAATGATATGTCATTAGTCCCATTCTTCAGTTTCCTCTTTTAGTTTCATTCTTAAAAAGCAAGGATGGGTAGTTCTCATTACTTCTCCGAAATAGGGGCCTCACAGTGTAGCATATAACATTCTTCTACATCGCCCGATAGAAAAAATGAAACCTTGTTTAGCGGCCTGCATTAAAAGTTGTATATCGCAGAGAGCCGTAACTTTGTGCAAATGTGACGATAGTGGCAGTGATAAAATACGAAAAATTTGGCACACAATGTTACCTAGATAAAAACAAAAAAACATAACAAAGCTTTTCTATGAGCTGTCTATCTACTGAGGCTTAACATTCATCGAAGCAATAAATAGTGTTGTGGGTGCCTGTGGCAATTATATTATTGGAAAGATGTGTTAGCCCGAAATACAACCTCGTTTTCTTTCCTGTCGCGTTTTTGTTTTTACCGAAATTTGTGTTTTGGGCACTTATAATGCCATGTCTTGGTTTGATGATCTTGTCCGTTCTCTTCATCAATCCTTCATTTCTACTCGCGCTGTTTCCTCCATGAATACTTACCAACTCGCCCAACATTCATAAGTGGACGCTTGCTAAGAAAGAAATTTGTTTTTCAAATTTAGCTTTTGATTAAGGTATCTGCTCTCAAACTTTTGCATTCTATCACTACCCATTCACACAGAGTTTCGGTTCTCAGCGATGTGTAGTCTATGAGAGCCAAAAAAGACTGCTTCATTTTCTCTATCGAACCCCAGTGAGTGTGATGCTGATCCTAGTTTTCAACCGAAGTATGCTTGTACATTCATGCTTCCATTTCTTGAAGCTTGTCCGTCCTTGTCTTTTAGGTTCTTCTCTTTATTTATACACGTGTTGATTCATTTGTAGTGTTGGTTTTGATGCTGTCTGGTGATGTTCAGGAAAAGCCTAGTCCCATAAGTGACCAGCAAGTAAAACAGTAGCATAATGTTACACTTATTACAAGTCTTGAGCTCTTGCCTCGTCAGGAATAGACCACAAAAAGGCATTTGAAAAATAAATGTAGCTATTAGGGCTGGCCATCGATTAAAAAATTTAATTCAATTAATTGCCACCCTTTAATCGATTAATTAATCAATAGGTCTGACTCATTTCCATCTATAATGTTTTCAAAAGTCGAAATTCCATTTTCCTTTTGCTTCTGATCAATATGTGATAAATGGAGCAATATACAATTATGATGATGAATCAATCTCGATGTGTAGTTGAAAACAGTTTAAAAACACGCACATTCACAGATATTGCAGACACTCACACTTCAGTCACATGAGGCAAAAGGGCTTGATGATATTCAACGGCAAAACGACATACTTTGATTGTTTATAATCTTCTCTGCTGTGCTAAACAGACACTCGCATGGTGTTGAACTGGCCGAGTTTTGTGTGTAATCATCTGTACTTCTGTGGAATTACAAGTCCAGCCCGTACAGCTTAAAGGGCAACTCCGGTCCATACTTTCAATTTTGGGATTATGACTGTTTTTAGCGCAGTCAGCGTCCCTGAATTGCAAGGTGTAATTTTTTTTCTCGTTAATGTGCGTAGTTTTAAAGATACTGACGCCTCAAAGTTTCGTTTGGGGTGCGGCCAACAAAACCGAAACTAGCCGCTCGAGGCCTCGGCAACACTGGAAATCAGTCGCTATGTGGATCGTGACGTCAGGGTCCTTCTCGTTCAACGGGTACGCAGGCCGAGCGGCACCTACCTCGGTTGCGCTAGTCGTCTAAAGATAGAAGGTAAGCTGATTTTGTTTTAATTCTGTATACTGTAAACGACTTAATTTTCGCGGGCTCACATTTTCGAGAATCGGGTCAAAGCTGGAAATTTGAAATTATTCGCGGGTTCTAATTTTCGCGAATCGAGTGTAGCTTCCGTAGCATTCCCATATTGCCCGAATTTTCGCGAATTGTAGGCGATTCGCGAAATTCGCGAAAATTTAGTCGTTTAAAGTACGTGGTAGTTATCCGGCATATGTAGCAAGAGTTAGTGCGTCTACCCAAAAGCTAGCGACTGGAAAACCCGTGTACTCGTTCGGTGCCGTACTTGGCGGCCGCCGCCGTGCGTGCGCTATGCCATACTCGTCGATTGTATACCCAAAAGCTAGTGACTGGAAAACGAGTGAACTCGTTCGGTGCCGTACTCGGCGGCTGTCGTCGTGCGTGTGGCCTTCCATACTCGTCGCTACGCCTAAATTGTCATTGGGGCTCCGTGAATGGAGCTGCGTTGCTGTAAGCCGCGCCGCCAGTGACGTACAGTACTGGGCGGACGGTGGGCAAAGAGCGACGGCACAGCATCCTTTTTAAGCCTCGAGCCCTTCGCTGAAAAGCCACAAGCAACCAACACCCATAGGTTTCGTTCATAACTCTCCGGCGAAAAATGATCGGAGCAGAGCTTCGATCTGGGGGTCGGCGTCCAAAGCTTTCCGAAGTCCCCTCGTCGAACAGCGTACACCCACACCTTCTCCGATTTCTGGGCCCTTGGAAACTTGTGACAAAGCACCTCCGGGTTGCGCAGCAGGTTGTTTGAGCAGCCCACAGCGCTACAAGTAGTACTCGGCATGTTTTGAGGAACCGCTGGGCAGCCTTGGGCGCACCGAGTTGCTTGCTAAACCGAGTCTTGGAGTCCTCACAAACAAATAACAAAAGGCAAAACCGAAGCTACACGGGCTACAGTTAAAAGAAACGGCTAAACACGCCGATCATAAGCCGAAGCAGCGGTGGTAGCGGCTCAAAAGAAGCGCACTCCGCGCAGCGCCCGGACCGGAGGAAAAAAAGAGAACGATACTGACGTCACGGCCCAAGGTTGCTTTAGTGATCGACAACCCACTGGCCGCCCGCTAAGGAGCGGCGGCTCGCGGCGGGTCGCATTTTTATTATCGGCATTAGTTGAGAATGCGGCGTGCCTCTGACGTAATATTTTGGCTGGGGTCGTATTTTGTGTCACTACAGCGGTATCAGTAATTTATTTTATTTTGAGTTTTGGCCGGAGTTGCCCTTTAATTTAAGTTAAACATTTCACCTTAAGTTTGTCCTTCTTACAGGTGTTCTCGTCCGTGCCTGCATGAAGCGTTTAATTTTTACTTTTTAGTTTGTAAAAGTTTTTACCAATTAAACAGTTAAAAAATTTTTATCGCGATTAAAACATCAATTGATAGGTTAATTAATCAATTATCCAGCCCTAGTAGATATATGTGAAAAAAGTTAAATACACTGCAGATATGTCCATGCTTTTTCAAATATTAAGACACTATGGACAAGTGGTTCTAATTTAAGATGCATATTATTTCATGCAAACGAATTTCTGAAATTTCGTGAGTGGCTCGGGAGCAGAATGCTCCAGAACTAAACATACCCATCTAATGAAAGTAGCAATGTGCCGCCCAGTTGCCTGTGGCTCTGTCTGTTGCACAACGCTTGTATTCAAGTAGGCTCGTTGAGAAACACACTGGGAAATCACGGATAACAACACGTCATAAATATATATCTCAACAAACCCTGCCTTTTCTTGCATACCAGGACCACCTCCTTTGATATACAAGCAGGGGCGGATCCAAGGGGGGGTGACAGGGGCGGCCCCCCCCCCCCTTCCCCCCTTTTCGGAGGACAATTTGACATGGGTGGACCCCCCGGTGTACACGAAGAATGGGAGAATAGTATCCTTACAAATTTCTGCCCCCCCCCCCCCCCCAAAAAAAAAACAACAAAAAAAACGGAGTTTTGGATCCGACCCTGTATACGAGATGGCTTAGATTGTATTAATGCAGTACACATTAAATTGAAGGGACCATGAAATTAATTTTGGATCAAGATAAATGTTTACAGGTGCACTAAAGACATTTCTGAGATCATCTGTTCTTGGTGATAACTCATCCCTACGGGATCTTTGCACCCCAAAAATAAAAGAATTACGCTCGCTCGACGTTTAATTTTCTACTAAAAATGTGATAGAAGTTCATGCCACGCCCCTTTCTGAGCGGAAAAATCTGGAGCACAGAATCCAGTGGGGGAACCGCCGGCGTGACGACAGGCGCGCATCAGCCAGTCGCAAGCCGCCTCTCTCAGAAAGGCGGCTTGCAACTGACTGAGGTGCGCTCGTCGTCATGCCGCCAGTGTCGGGTTCTGTGCTCCAGTTTTTTCCACCCAAAAAGGGGCATGGCACGAACTTCTATCACATTTTAGATGGGAAATAGACGTCGCACAAGCATAATTTTTGGATTTCTAGGGTGCTTGGAGCCCGTAAGATAAGTTATCACCAAGAACAGACAGTCTCAGAAACGCCCTTAGTGCACCTTTAAGGATAAGGGCTGTAGTAGCTGCCAATCATTCACATAAAAGCCAGCTTTCCAGCACAAATTTCTGAAAGTAAGAACTAACTATTTCTCCCTTTCTCTGCTTCGAAAAGCCCACCATCTTTTCAGTGTGATGCACCCGCAGTGCCAAAGCAAGTCAGCCGAAACCAGCTCACGTAACGAACATGAGCACAGCATCACTCGGACGTTAGCGCTCGTCAACAATTTTGGACAAATATTCATATTTGCTTTCATGGCCAATGAGTACCGTGACAGATATTGCCGAATTTTAACCACTTTCAGAGTCATGCCTCGTCTATATATAGTTTTAACAAGCTCGAGGGTGTACATAAAAAGCACAGTGGGAGCAACCAACAGTGTCAAATTTGACAGTCTGATGTTGCTCTTATTTTCGTCGATGACAGCAAAATTAGCGTGAACACTATAGGATACCGACCAGGTCAGCAAGAGGGCTGAGAGGGCTGTCACAGTCGCTCAACATTTATCGACGATTCTATCAGGCGCCATTTATCAACCATTGTATCAGGCGCAAGGAACACGGACGCTAACCTCGCCTAAAACACCTTAATGTGTTTGTGTTAGTTTTGCAAGTGGTGTCAATGCACCCGTGCAGCACTTGAAAGCTAATGGCAGTTAGCCCTGAAACGAGATGTACTTGGAATTGAATGGCAGCACAGCACTCACTCGTAGCACGCATCTAGAGCGTTCATGCAGCTATAGTTGTTGGCACTTGTGAAAATGTGAAGAATAAATTTTATCAAGGGGCTTTATCCTCGCCGACCATCAGACAGCTGGGAAAAGTTCCAGTTCCAGGGAAATATGACGTGATTTCTCTTTTGGCTTATGAGCCAAGAAAAAAAACCGAGGAGGAAGTAGTCAGAAAATTAGTTTGGGGTCTCTAAGAAAGTCGTTTAAATCTTTTATTGTTCTACTTTTCTTTTTAATTTTCTTTGTAACTACTCAATGCGCGTTTTATTTTATTTTACGAGGTCTTGTTGGAGGGTTGTATAAAGAGTCCACGCCCCATCCGAAAAGAACTATTTGTACTCTTCAGAAGCAACACCATCAATACAGCCCCCACTGCAAAAGGCGCACGTTACGCAATGTTCCGAGTGACTTGCAAGGACGAAAATTAAACTTGAACACCACCTCTCGCAGTCGAAGAAAATGTCCCTCGTTCTCTGAGGCGCAAATACGAGTGCCAGCCCGCTAGGCAGTATACCTTTATCAGTGGTGAATTCCGCGAAACACACCGCCTAGCTAGGTGCCACCAAGCCGCCACCCGATAGAACTCCGATCTATACGGGATAGATATTCCTGATACACTCACCAAGTGCCCCGCTCGGCCCTTGCTGCCTCTGGTGGGACCTTTGTCTTTGGCCGCGTTTCCGCAATCTTACTGTTCACTCAGGGCGACAGGTCGCTTGGAGGACTTCCTGGCGGAAACTCGAGGGTCATTCAACCAATTCAACGCGCGGAGCACGTGTCCCCAAGGAGTCACACACGTTCCTTTTTTGATACACGCTGCCTGCACACACAAAACCACACGTCATACGCTCCGAAAAAAAGAAAAAGGTGGAAAACGAGCACTTACCAATTAGACTCGAATGCACAGTTGGTTTGAAGGGCACGCCGGCACGTGGGCGAGTATTTTCGAGAACGTTCGCGGTTTCTGAAAGCTCGAAAGTTGGTATCTGCGTAGTACGTACTACGTACCTCAATTCGTTCTTGAATGATGGCGATGGCGATACGGCGATGCAAAGTGAATATGCATGTTTTAGTATACTTAAATTCAAAGTGTCAATTACAAGATATTTTAAGAATATAATAAATATTTGTAATCAAACTTGGGCAGTATTACATGTGAATAATATGTCGGAGCTGGTTGGAGTGGTTTTGTGTACGAAACTGAAGCTTGGCTTCTTTTAATTTTCAACATGGCGGCGAACGCGGCAAATATTGAGCGAAGTTCCGTAGCCTCTGTAGTACGTTCGGTGTCCCGTGCGCCCCGTGTGTTAGTCCCTCTACATACGTCTCATCTGCGGTCCCGTGTACCGTGCTCGACCTATTTGTCGTGTATTGGTTCTCCAGTATCCATGTCTTGCGACCAAGATCAGCCACATTCAGGCTGTCTAGATGTGGATGTGGTGTGCTCGTCGGCGGGAATATTCTCTCCTTGCAAGCAAGCCCAGGTTGCTCAAACGTCGTCGGCGCCCACGAACCGCGTCTGCCAGCCTCACGACGTTTGGTTTGTTTCTCCAGTTAAGCGCTGTTCAAACAGGCCCGGAGTACGACGCCCGGGCCAGCCCGGGTCCCGGAACCCGTAGTGACGTCAGCGCTCCCTCCGTACGGGCGGTGACGTAATTACGGCTTCCGTCGTCCGGGTCAAGAGTTGAAAAATTTTCAACTTTCTCCTTCCCGGGTCGTGACGTAGGTTTCCGTATTTTCTCCGCGGCCAATCAGCGCGGCGCGCTTCCCTCCTCCGCCCTCCTTGCCACCGGCGTTGCCGGCGGCCTGGGCGGCCGGCGTTCGCGTGCAAATGCCTCAGACGCTCTGTGCTTGCTTGCAAGGATGGCTGCGCCGATGAACTTCCCGTCCGTCTCCGACGCGAGGAAAGCTGCTCGAAGAAGTCCCGGCCGTCGGGGTCTTCGTACATTTGTCTCACGATGGTGGCATACTCGCCGAGCGTTTTGCGAGACCTCAGGAGCTCGCGGACGGCCTTTCGCTTCTTCTTTTTCTTCACGCTCCGCAGGTACTGCTCACACGCAGCAGCGAAAGTGGTCAGCCGACGCCAGTTGATAGTTCTCGCATTTGTGACGTACCTCACTGCACAAAGGTTCATAAGTGAGGCAATTCGAGCTTCGTAGCCGGGATCCTGTCGAGACGACGCCATCGCGAAACCAAGCTGACCAAGCGAGGAAAACGAGGCGCCAGTGCTGCCGTGCTGCTCTAGACGGAGCGCGCGCCCGCGCAAGCGGCGAGGATCCCGCTTGACGACAGCCGTTGATTGGTTGCCTGGGAAGCCGCCGTGACGTCAGCTCCCGTATACGGGGGCCCGTGCTGCGCGCCGTTCAAACCAAACCGCGACGTTTGCTCCCGTAAACGGATGCCGGAGGTGATTACGTCACTACGGGTTCCGGGACCCGGGCTGGCCCGGGCGTCGTACTCCGGGCCTGTTTGAACCGCGCTTTATCCGGCGGCGGATCCCCAGCCCTGGTCTCAGCCCTGCCTGACTTATTTCTATCCGCCGCTGCAAGACGCAAGCCTTTTTCGTTGTTTCAACTTGGAGTGTAGTTCTCAAAATGGGCACTCCTTCACTCAATCTCCGAGACGCATCCTATGACAGTTCTAGCGGTATGGAAAACGTGGATGCAAGATTCGGTTTATGGCGGTCACATTGTCGAATGATACATTGGAGCACGATGTTTACAAAAAGGATCGTGCTAAGAACTGTAGAGGTGTGTTCGTCGTGATACCGTTCCGACTACCCTTTTGGTGACGCCATGACCTCGAGCTGGAACCTCCCACAAGCATGGTAACGTGCTGCTATGCTGTGCGTGGTGCCCGGCTTCCGTGAAAGCTCAGTCTTACGACTCGCCCTTACGACTTGCCCAGCGAGCCACTGGTGCTCATTAACACGGAAATGAATGAAATGTGTGCATACTAGAAGCCTTCAAGTTGAGTCGCTCAGAGTGCAATGTATACCATGGAACTATTTCCAGTGGCCCAAGTGCTCGACAGTGTGCTCAGTACTATTGTTCTCAACGTGTTTATTAATTGTGATAATGCTTCCCTGCAATCGACTCCACTGCTGTTACGGACGAGATGATGCTGGTGCTGCTAATCAGGTGACCCCAGAAACCACGAAGGTTTGCAGAACAACATCGACAAGGTCTACTATAAACAACCACCTATGCTTCTTCACATAGCGTTGTGGCAGTTTTCTCCAAAACATGCGAAACACTGGATTTTTGTACTTTGCGTGTCCAGTGGAACCGGCCATAGCACACCTAGGTGTTTTTCACAGCCCTGGTCCTGCCACATTTAAAGTATTGCAGCTTCATATGAGACTCCTGTGAGGTTGATCTTGTAAGATCAGTTGAAAGTGTTCAGCAAAGGGGGTCAGCTTACGCTATTCTTCAGCAGACAAGCTCGCTCCGGATCACTCACTGCTCTGACATTGGCCAGAATTCTGGCCCTTCACTGGTGGGCCAGAGGTGACCTCAAGTGCGGCCCTTTAGTGGGTCGTCTTATTGTGCGTCCTAGACAACGTTGTGGAATTGCAAGGTCACGAGACAGCACTGAAGGGGGTTGTTCGCAAGGATTGGGCCGATGCCTTTCAACCGTTTCCTACCGTAGAGCAACAGCATTCCTTCTTGGTGTGGTCTTCACTGTTCTGGCAATCCCTTTATGTGTTCTAACGCAGAACCCCCCTAACAATCGTCACAAGCTCGAAAACTTCTGTAGACATGCAACTCGTCACCTTCACTCCGAGTGAGGTAGAGCAGTGCCTATATGCTTTACTGTGAATTATGAACTTTTACTTAATTTCTATTTGGTATTTTTCCCCTCCCCTTTTAATTGTTCCTTTTGCAGGGTACTGCAGGATTCTTGGTAGCCTTTGGCCACTTTACTATAAGGAATTGCTTTTAGCAGGATTAAACGATAAAAGCAATTTTAACACTTTTATCCGCTACTATAGTACGCTTTGACACACGACTGTATGCTATTTTATTCTACCTACACTGTAAAAAACTTTTTGCCCCATTTTACGGAAAAAGTTGCTGGTTCGATATACCAAAAAACGGGTTTTATGTCCGTTAACTAAGAAACGGACACAAAGTCCGTCAGAATTACGACAAAAGTGTTCGTAAAATTACGGAAATTTTTTACAGTGTAGTACAAAACGCAATTCATAGTCCTATCGATCGTAGTAAGGCTTGAGGCGTACGAGGTGGACGACTTCCGGTCGTGGAGGGCGGCGTGATGAAGTTCGTGTTCCGTCGGGCATCACCTCGTAGTTCAGATACTCAAGTTGACGAAGCACTTTATAGGGTCCGAAGTAGCGCTTCAGGAGTTTCTCACTGAGACCACGGCGGTGGATCGGTGTCCACACCCACACCCTGTCTCCGTGCTGGAACTGGACTTCCCGACGACGAAGGTTGTAGCGGCCCGTGTCGACACGTTGTTGAGCTTGAATACGGTGTATGTCGAGCTGGCAGATTTCTTCTGCCCGTTGGGCAATAACCTGGGCGTCGTCGCTTCCGTCGACAGCCGGTTCGTGGGGCAACATGGCGTCCAGCATTGACGTTACTTAGCGACCATGAACCAGTTGGAAGGGTGTCACCTCGGTGGTCTCTTGCACGGCCGTGTTGTAGGCAAATGTGACGTACGGCAACACCTCGTCCCATGTCTTGTGCTCCACGTAGACGTACATGGAGATCATGTCGGCGATGGTCTTGTTGAGTCTCTCCGTCAGCCCGTTGGTCTGCGGGTGGGGTGGTATGCCGTGGTGGGCCGATGGCTGGTGTGGCTGAGACGAAGGATTTCTTGCCTCAGCTGGGCCATATACGATGATCCATGGTCTGAGATCAGAAGTTCGGAAGCGCCGTGCCGGAGGACGATGGACTCGATAAAAAAACTTGGCGACTTCCACAGCAGTCCCTGAAGGAAGGGCTTTCATTTCGGCGTACCGTGTGAGATAATCTGTGGCGACGATAATCCATCTGTTTCCTTGCGTCGATGGTGGTAAAGGACCAAGTAGATCCATTCCAATCTGCTGGAACGGTGCGGTCGGGGGAGCAATCGGCTGCAGGAGACCTGCCGGCTTCGTCGGCGGTTTCTTGCGTCGCTGGCACTAGTGGCACGATCGTGTGTAGCAGTAAATAGTCTTCGGGAGCTTGGACCAGTAATACCTTTCACGAATTCGGGCAGGCGTACGGCTTGTAACCAAGGTGTCCGGATGTCGTGTCGTCGTGGCAGGCTTGAAAGATCTCCGCTGTAAGGTCGGTAGGGATTAACAGCAGCCATGGCGAGCTGTTGTCTCCGAAGTTCTTCCTTGTAAAGTACACCTTGTCAGAGGACGAAAGTCGGCAGCGCTCTCGCGAAGACATGGGACGTTACCCCCTCAGTCCTTCGAGGTGATCGATTAGCGCGCGCAACTCAGGATCGCCTCTTTGACGTCGTACCATGTCTTCGGTGTTCACTGCGCCTAGGAAGCACTCGTCGTCATCGTCTTCGCTCTTGCCGGAAGGTGTTTCGACGGGGGCTCCGGACAGGCAGTCGGCGTCGCTGTGCTTGCGGCCTGACTTGTAGACCACAGTCATTTTGAACTTTTGTAGTCGGAGACTCCATCGAGCGAGGCGTCCTGACGGGTCCTTGAGGTTCGCAAGCCAGCAGAGCGAGTGGTGGTCCGTTACTGCACGGAACAGGCTCCCGGTAGACTACGGACGAAACTTCGTGATTGCCCAGACGACCGCAAGGCATTCTTTCTCAGTAGTGGAGTAATTGTTCTCCGCCTTGGGCAGTGTCCGACTTGCATAGGCGATAACTCCGCTCGGCGCCTTCTTGCACTTGAACCAGTACCGCGCCAAGTCCAGCGTTACTCGCGTCCGTGTGAAGTTCGGTTTCCGGATCCTGATCGAAATGTCCAAGAACAGGAGGAGTCTGCAGTCGTCGTGTCAGCTCGTCGAATGTCTGCTTCTGCTCCCCGGCTCATTCGAACTTCGCGGCGTCCTTTGTGAGGTTTGTGAGAGGTGCGGAAATCCATCCGAAATCCCGAACGAAGCGCTGATAGTAGGCACATAGTCTAAGAAACCTTCGCACGGCCTTCGTTGTCTGTTGGCGCTGGAAATGCTGCGAAGGGACGACTCTTCTCTGGGTCGGGGTGAACGCTTTCGTTACTAACTACAGTGACCTAGGAACGTCAGTTCGTCATAGGCAAACCGACACTTTGACGGCTTCAGAGTGAGTCCGGTGGTCCTAAGGGCTTGAAGAACAGCTCGGAGTCGTCGCAAGTGCTCGTCGAAGTCACTGGAAAACACTGCGACGTCGTCGAGGTAGACTGAGGCAGCTCTGCCACTTCAGTCCTGCCAGTACGGTGTCCATGACACGCTGGAAGGTTGCTGGTGCCGTGCACAGTCCGAAGGCCCGGGCATCACATTGAACTCGTTAGAGTCCATTTGGCGTGACGAAAGCTGTCTTCTCTCGGCCCCGTTCGTCGACTTCGATCTGCCAGTAGCCGCTCTTCAGGTCCATCGAGGAAAAGTATCGAGAGTGGCGCAGCCGGTCTAACGTGTCGTCGATGTGGGGGAGTGGATAGACGTCTTTCTTCGTCACCGCGTTCAGCTGCCGGTAGTCTACGCAGAACCTAAGCGGTCCGTCCTTATTGATAACCAGTACGACTGGAGAGACCCACGGACTGCTTCAAGGTTGGATTTTCGTCGTCGTTCAGCATCTCTTGAACTTGCTCCTGGATCACCTCCCTTTCTTTAACGGAGACTCTGTACTGCGATCGATGCACAGGGCGCGCGTCTTCCTCGGTAACGATGCGGTGCTTCACAAAGGCGGTTTGGCACACCTTCGACGACGTCGCAAAGCAGTCGCGGTATGCGGCGAGGAGGTTAATCAGCTGCCGTCGTTTCGGGCCAGGAACCCTAGGGTTGATGTCGAGCTGCGCTGGCGACGTACCGTCTTGCGGAGGTGGCAAGGACGCGTCAGTAATGGCGGCTGATTTCGGCGGGGTTTCGGAGTTACTCGACGTGGCCAATGGCTGCACCTTTCGTGAAGGTGTTGCGTTTCATTACGGAAGTTCGTCACGAGGACTACAGTGCTGCCATCCTGAAGTTCAGCTACTTCTCTTGCGACGCTTATTCCTCTTCCTAGAAGCAACTGGAGGCTTCCCTCGAGCAGAACTTCGCCGCAGAAAGCTTCGCTGACCACGACTGGCACAAAAACACTCGACCGCGGCGGTAAGTTCACAGTGGCTTGTGAGGGCTCGGACCGCGAATGATGTCGCTTTGGGTACCTCCGGTGGTGAAAGATGTTTTCGTGGCGTCGACCGGTTTGCTCCGAGGTCGATGACGGCTCCATACTCGCAGAGAAAGTCCATTCGGAGGATAACGTTCCTCGCACAGTCTTGCAGAACGACGAACTTCACAGGGCACGTCTCACCGTGGATCTCGACGCGGGCAGCGCATCTCCCGACTGGTGTGATGAGGTGCCCACCGGCGGTTCGTATCGGAGGGCCTTCTCACGGCGTTGTCACTTTTCGTAGGCGGCGAGAGAGCCTCCCACTCAAGACTGAGTAGTCTGCTCCGGTATCCACGAGTGCCGATGTGTCGTGGCCGTCGATAATAAAGTTTAGGTCGGTGGACATCAATGAAGGGAGGTCGTTGTGGTGCGTAGCGTCGGGAGAGTGGGAGCTCTCCGTCGTTCTTGGAGCCTCTTTACTTCGATCGTCTTCGGCAATGCCACCTCCAGGCGTTGCCGCACTTAGTTTTCCCGTCGACGCAGGGGAGACAGGCTTGCTCGGCGGGGTCGTGGCGCTGAAGACGCTGAACGTCTTGGCGATGGTGAGCGGGATTCATGGCAGAGAGGTGGTGCTGAAGATAGCGAACGTCGAAGGTACTCCTCGATGTCGCGAGGGCGTTCGCCGTACCTTAACTGAGGGTCGTTCGGCGCAAACCCTCGTAGGCCCATTTGGCGGTATGGGCACCTCCGTTAGACGTGGTCAGCCTCACCGCAGTGGTAGCACAGCGATCGCCTGTCGGCCGTCCGCCACACGTTGGTCTTCCCTTCCGCAGCTTGTTCTGGGCGAACGTGCGCCCGATCTTCCTGGCGTTGGGGGTAATGCGGCGCAGGAGGTTCACGTCGGGGAGGCGCCATGTACGGAAGCAGGGCTGGTGGTGCTCGTCGGACCATTGCGGCGTAGCTTACAGCGGGCTCCCCCTGTACTGCTACGGTGACGGGAGACTCGTGCTGGAAGGCTCGGTGAACTTCCTCTCAGACCTTCTACAGCATCTACAGCAGGTAGGATCTTACGGAGCTCTTCCCGGACAATATACCGGACGATCTCCCGAAGGCTGTCGACACCAGCAGGTATTCAGGTCCAGTGGGGAAGCTGCGCCGGTTGGAGCAGTCAGGCGCGCTGGCGACGTCGGTGGTAGTTGCTTGCTCGGGCCGTCGGTGCGCGCTCAATGTTGGTGGCCTCCCTCACAAAAGCGTCGACGGTAGTAGGGAGATTGCGAACCAGGCCTCCAAAAATTTCACCCTTCGCGCCAGCGCATGAGGACGCGAACTTTCTTCTCCTCGGCGGCTTCCGGATCGGCTTGGCATTCAGACGCATTACATCTGCAACAAAGCTTGTCACGCTCTCCTTGGGGCCCTGCACCCTTGTCTGAAGAAGGTCCTCTGCTCGCTGCCGACGGTGGTGGTTGATGAACGTCAGCTTCGATTCGGTGGCGCAGGAGTCCCATGTAGTGAAGGGGGCTTCGTGGTTTTTAAACCAGTGCCTCGCAGTGACTTCAAGCGGGAAGCATATGTTCTGCAAGCACTGGTCTAGTTGTCCAACCGTTATGGCGGGCCACCCGTTCATAGTGTTGAAGCCAGTCGTAAATGTCTTCGTGGACCTCCCCGTGGAAAGGCGTCGGAGTCCGGGGTGCGACGGGAAGGTATACGACGGCGGCGGCGGCCGGGGTCTGCGACGACTGGTTGGCCATCGTCGTCCCCCTAGACGGCTTGGTCTTAGATGGCAATGGTCCTAATTCCGGGGGTAGGCCAAGGTTAGCGGCGACTTCATCAAATCTCGGTCTGGTCTTTGTTGGGCTTTCGGGGGCTTGGGTTCGGACTTGCACTGCGGAACCACGGAGGAAGCGCTGCACGGACATGCGGTACCTCGCACCTCCACCAAAATGTCACAAATGAGGAGGTAATGAAACAAAGCATAACTGAGGAAATTAAACGTTTAATGGGGGCGAACTTGTGCCCAAAACAAAAAGAAAACTGAAGATAGCAACAGAGTGTCGCGGGCGTCGAAGGCGCCGAAACAGCAGGATCGAACGCTGAGGCGAAACTAACTCCTCTCGCCATGTGGGGTCCCTTATATACTCTCGTGGGTTTCTGGAACATTCGGCGTAGACCTTTTCGGCGCGTTGAACATTCGGAACTCGATCAGACGAGAATGTTCTCGAACTTACGAGAACGCCAAGTTAAAAGTATAAATAAAAGGACATTCCGCTGGCTGGAATCGAACCTAGACATTCCGCGTGACAGTCAAGCGCACTAACCATTTGGCCACGCACCCGCTAGCTCGTTGACGCGCGTGGCAATCAAGCGAGCAGTTCATACCGGAGGGCCCAACGTACTGTATCTGATATGCAAAAGCGGTTCCCTAAAACGCTCAACTAACGGTGATTAAAGCTCACAAAATCCAGGTGGCGCTAGTGAACGTCAAATTCAAAATTGGTAAGTAAGTATTGTCGCTGGGATGGATTTTTTATCACACTGGTTACATTCACATTTGCATAACATTTATTTGCATAACATTTAATTCACATTTTCACACGTATTATATATTTAGCACAGACAAGTAATTTGAACACAAAAGACCTACAGACGCACAACATACAAACAACGACACGATAACCCAATCGCTGCCCCCAGTGACCACCCATTTGACTTTTAAACTGATTATTTGAGAGAAGTCGTTCCGTCAGTGGCCACCTCGCCCGTAAACGATGTTACAAATATGGTGCTGCTTTCGCACAAATATTATTGTCCAATATTTTTGCTTAACATTCCAAGGGATGTATCTCTTACTAAGAAGTAACGGTACACGCAGTAAATATTTGCGAGTCTATAGAACCGTGTCCCCATAGGTTCCCCACAGCTATGTTCTCGCTTCCCCGCATAGACTACCTCGGACCACCTAATTATACTGGGAGCCACCTTCTCAAGGAACTTGGACTTTTCTGCGCACATTGCAACTGTTGTTGCGAATGCTCGAAGGACTCTGGGTTTTGTTTCTCGAGCCGCAAAGCCTAGTGGGCCGGCGGCACTGCTCACACTCTGTACTGCCCTCGTCCTACTCTCGTTAGAATACTGCTGCGAAGTGTGGTCGCCTCCCCAACAACACCTCATCGACCGTCTAGAGGGCGTGCAGCGTCGTGCATCAAGCACCATATCGGTGCTCGGATCCCAGGCCGTGAGGATAACTCGAACCCCGCGAGGTTGAAGGTCCTTGGCTGGCGTCCTCTCGATTAAAGGCGAATAATTTAGCGGGTCCGCGTGCTGTGTCATCTGCTCGACGGGGCACCTCCTGGCAACAGACTGTCCGCCATCGCACGTGTCAGCAGAAAGGCCGGCCAGCCTCAATCACTCCATGGCAGGACACTACGACACAGCGAATTCTTGTAGACGGCGGCTATCAGGGACTTTCTGAGCGTGCCATTGGCTGCTCGTAGTCCTCTGCCCAAGTCACTTAAAGGAGTTTTGCAACGATTTTAACGTTGAAAGAATTGACATATTCTACTCTTGACATTTTTCATCTTGTCACAAAGGACAGAAAACACACCTCCTTTCTTCAAAATGTTGCCATTCCGCCGCGTAATCGCGAGGCAAAAATTAGAATATTCCCCGACCAGCAGCCGCGAGCGGCGGCCATGAGAAACACGCGGCGTGACGTCATTGGGGGTCTTGTAGAAAGATAGCAAGTTGTGCGAATACCTGCTCAATAAAAGGTAAGTTTTTTATAAATCTTGTTGTTCCAACATAAATATAAATGCGTCAAAACCATGCCATCATCGACAAAACTTTTATTATACGGAGTTTTAGTGGCGCCATCTATCCTAGGTCCACAAAACCGTCAGGGCAGAGCCTGACGGGTATGGCCAGACCCGGATGAGACTTTCCTCCTTTCACCATATTGTTCGCGCTGCACCCGCCAGCACGAGGTCACGCGGTCGCGAGCGGATGAGTTCTCGCTGCTCACTGATGGCCCTAGAGTGAGAGCTTCACCGGAACCCCGCGCGACCCCCATTGACGTCACAGCGCACGTGACTCGGAAGATGGTGACGGAGTTGAGAGGTGCCGAAAACCTCAATCTTTGTCCATTTTTAGAATGAAAACTAGGACATGCAGGCAAAAGCGGTTTTTTGTTCTTTACTTCAGAAAGGTCGAGATACAAACTCCCAAATTATTTAAGCAAAGCAGTGAAAGTGTTGCACAGCTCCTTTAAGGAGTCCCAGGCTCTCTCGAAAGTCTTAGCGGGACAAATGTTCTCGAGCCAGGGTTAATCTAAACTGGCGCAAGCTTTCATCTCTCTCACCCTGTATTTATCTTCATTGTCATCATTTCATTTCAATGTAACATACTGTTTTATTTTTCTGGATCTCCTTTTGTGACTCCTAGTGTACACGGCAGCAGGCAAGCAGGCGCATAATCGTTAGGGGTTTAACCTCTCTGCTTCGCCTGGCACGCTGCAGTGTACGTGTCTGATCTGTGCAAATAAATATCAATCAATTAATCAGTCTCGCAGTCTCCGACTGGCCCCAACGTGCTTGTCGCAAAATGTTGCCAAGCGTCTGCTGTGAAAGAGAAATATTTCAAAGAACATAAGAATACAAAAACAAAACGTTCTTGTACATTGGAAACGTTTTTAGCACGCGCTACGTGACTGTATTCATCCCACTTAGAACCGTAATGAAACTATAAA
Organism: Ixodes persulcatus; assembly: GCA_013358835.2. NCBI lineage: Eukaryota > Metazoa > Arthropoda > Arachnida > Ixodida > Ixodidae > Ixodes > Ixodes persulcatus. The sequence continues at coordinate 699,958 of JABSTQ010009165.1, read as the reverse complement.
CGCTTCCAAAAGATTGCAAACAAGAAGAAAGGAAGAAAGTAATGCAAACGGAAAACCGCACGCGTTGCCATTTCATCAACGATGGCTGCCGATGGCTGAGCTCGCGGCAGCGCTGGCTTCCACGACATGCTGGAACAGAGGCTGCGATCGTTATAAAGTCACTTCGAACCCTTAAACATGCCGCTTCGTACAATATATGATGCTACGATTGTGTGTGGATACCTCCCCCTACGTTCAAAAACAACAAGTGCGTCGCTAACGCTTGCCATCAGCGAAGCAGCTGATTCCGCCATCTTGTCCGCGCCTTTGGGTAGTAAATAGCTAGTAAAAAGGTAGTAACTGTCCGAAAAAAGGTATTAGCTGTTGCATTTACCAACTTTTTACCACCTATCGCTCGTTTGAGGTAGTAAATAGTGAAAGGTAGTAACGGTCAGAAAAAGGTAGCAACTGCTGCAGTTACTAGCCTTTTACTAGTATATTATTTTGGAGACCATGAGTAAAGGAGATACATGGTCTGTCGCTGGCGTGTTGGCGTGAATTGAAAAACCAAAATAAAGCGAATCATGGATTAATTCAACCGTGCGACTTGCCCTATCCCATACGTACAGCTGTCATGATTTGTTTTTGATCTCATACTTATTGGACTTCTGTTTCTGCAGCCCGCCTTGGAGAATGACACATCAAACTGATTCAACAAAGCGTAGTCATTTATTGACCGTCATCGACACCAGCCACGACATGACCTCACCCCCGTCGTTCTGCACTGGCCTTTTATTAACTGCGGGGAGCCTCTATACTTCGCGTCAGCTTATGTCCTGACGCAGCCACGCTACGAACTAATGGAACCTATCAAGCAGCGTCAAAAAAGCAAGTCGCTCGGCCTTTTCTGCTTACGATTTGCCCAGCGAGAATAGAACACGTAGATTAACATAACAAGCACCGTGATGGTGCGCTTATGACGCTCTGTGATTGGTACTAAAAGCGCGTAGCGTAGGCTGCGTCCGTACTTAAGTTGACATGAATTATAGAATGGCCAACGGGGCAAGTCCAGGAAAGTGACAAAACTAAAAACGAATCCAACTCAAACAATCGTAAACGTGTGTATCTATCGCTTCGAATCGAACAGTACAGAGTGATCGTTAACTTCAACACTGTAAAGAGCCGGTATACCGTGAGGTTTCTTGGCATTGTAAAAATTATGAGTGAGGGAGCGCTACTTGAGTTAAGCCACTAGTCGCACCTTCTTAAAAAATTATGTCTACGCTGGAAAACTGGTCATATGAAACATACTTCTAAAGGCTCGTTCACTCATTTACGTTTGTCTACGACCGACCCAGACAGGACGGGTTTTAAAGGGGAACTAAAGTCATTTTTAAAAAGGTCTTATATTATATCTTATATCTTATATTTTATTTTATATTGTTTAAAATGTGTTAGTTCCCTCAGATATGAAGTCCTATATTACAAAACCACCTGTTCATCTCAGGGCAATATAAAAACATGAGGACTCTTTGTTCTCGCGGACTCTGGACCAATGAAAGTCCTACAATGCGCGCAGATTCTGAATGATTTTACTATGACTCGTTTCGAAGAGAGTCTGATAGGTAGACATTCGGATAAGACTCCTTTTTTTCTCCGAGAGCGAAGCCATCGCTTGCAACTATACTTCATTTCAGCTTAGGTCTGATCGCGGCCGATGTTATGAGCCGAAGAGCCAATCAAACAGCGAAAGAGGCACAACGCTATGGAGTGCTTTCTGCGGTTGATAGGACCAGCCGGTATTCGCCGTCTCTCTGTGCATGCTCTTCCGCCGGCTAGTCAAGCGCAGAGAGCACGCCATGACGCTGCGCTTTTTACGCTGTTTGATTGGCCTTCGTTTCGAAATCGGTGCGCTGTTAAGGTTGCAACAAAGATAGCCGCAAAGCGCCTTTGTCGACCCATTTCACTCGGACGAAAGTCTTCCAAAAGGGGTGTCGCGACCTTGAACACGCTTAAAGTCCAAATTTGGGGGTTTGCGTGCCAAACCAAAGAGGCATCTGGCACGCCCCACGAGGACTGAGGATGCTTTAGACACATGGGGATCTTTGACGTGCAATGCGAAGCTCGGTTACACGGCGCATACTACGCAATAAGCCTCCGTCAGATTGCGGGCACTCGGCCGGGAATTCGAACCCGCCACATTTGGATCCGTAGGCCAGCGCTCTCGCCCTCAGAGCCACCGAGGCGGCTGAACCAAGTCTTTAACGAGGAAATAAGCAACGCACGATTGTGGTGTTGGGTTTGTTGAGATGCTTAGAGCGTCTAGATTAAGTTGTCACCACAACATGACAATCTCAGAATCGACTTCAGTACCCCATTAAGCCTCTTGCGACGGCTTACGACCGGCAGCATTTCTGTGCAGCCGGTCGAGAGCCATCCCAAGAGGCTTCAAAACCGGTCTTGTGTTCCCCTCACCGAACATTGACGGAAGCCATTTTTTTTAACGAAGCACGTTCTTGGATCCGAGTTTTTGCCGCATGCTGCCGCCGCACTCGTTCTCGCCATGAGCTGGGCCGAGTTCACGCCAACCGCTGACGTTGTCCTCGTGTGCAATGGATGCTCAGAGTACGTGTATCAACAATTGTGGGCTCGGCTAGTTTGCGGACTAGCTACAAGGTGGCACGCACTGCTTAACAGAATCTATTGTTTAGAAAATTGGAGGAAAAAAAAAATCACCAACCAAATGCTCTGATGAGATCCCGACGTTTCAAAACCAGCTCGGTCTCAATTTCTTCAGGAGCGATTGTTTTCAGATAGGGGACAGCAGCTTCGTCTTCTTCCGCGGCGATGGTCTTTTGTTTTCACTGCTTTGTCCGGTGACTTAATCCGTTCACATACACTGTTAGCAAAAATAACACGCCCAGACGTGTAAACCGTTGTCCCATAGTGGACACGTCGAAACGTGTTCGTTTTACACTCAGTCATGTGTGTTATTCTCCTACAGACGAGGCTGACGTGTAAACTTAGCACGCTACACTGTGTCTGCCTTCCGAGAAACACTGTTCAGCGTGTTAATTATGAAACATGGCGGCCAGCAGCCGAGAACAGGCGAGACGAGCCCAGCGAGCCGCGCGCCTTTCAGCCGAATTGAAAGCACACAGGACGCGTTTGTTCTCATTCGATGTTTTTTATACACAGTAAACAGTCTCCAAGCGGCGGACGTAGCTATGTGCAAAGGTACGTACGTGCGTCAGTCGGCGGTCGGTGGCGTCGGCAGCTACGACGGAACCGCTAGACAAAAAAGCGAATACCGACCTTACATGGATAAATAACTCAAGCAAACTATTTGAAGTAGGGCGGTAACTTGCGCCACCTAGTGAGATTTCTAGCAGCCAGTGAAAAAAACCAAAAAAACAATCAGGAGTCTGTTAATACGCTGACAACTATCACGAGTAGACAGCAACCCTGCATACATCACAGACAACACGAGTACCACGTAGGACACAGCACCGACACATACACAAACACAACACCGACACTGCGCCTGACACGTCCTACTAACACCTCGTACTCCCCGCGGCGTATATAAGCTTGACATGTGCGGGTGCGCTCTTTGGTCGCTGACCGTTAAAGATTTATAGAAGCAGACACAGAACACGGCACAATGAACAGCCGCATAGTAAGAACTGCTTGCATTTAAAAAGTATGGAGTTCAAATCTGTAAAGCTAGTTCGTTGCGAAAAATAACGATGTATTAACAATAAATCTTAAACCGGCCATGAAAAAGTTAAAATTTTTGTTATTTTCATGCTCGAACGACCAGTGTTATGAGCAGTCCGACTAGCTTGAATCGGATAGAAAAACAAATTATTAGGATTTTATCATTATGTATTCAATAATCAATGAAAATTATCCGTGCGCAAAGCATTTTTTTATATATTCTTGTGAAGGACATCCGCCCAACACTTCACTTCCGCTAGTTGTAGTACGCGTACGGGAGCAGACGCCTTCACTGCCTTCACTTTTGGGGCGTTTTGATGCAGTTTGTCGCCGTATGTCGTGTCGGTGTCGAGTGGAGCGGTAAAGCTTGGGAGTTTGTGACCGGTGTTATTCGTGATCACTAATGTGGCGCTGATGCGTTCTTTTTTTTAAATATTTGTTTTATACCGCCATTACCCCTAACATTGAAAATTCACGTTCCCGTGGCACTGCATTATGCTGAATCGCGAGCTCCTCTGTTGACATCGTTTTTCTGGTAGCACTCGTGAATACTGCAAGCGTTTAAACAGTGTGCACCGTCTCGCCTACATCCGTGGTGACGTGCTCGACCTGTTGAAACCTATTGCTTCCGTCATTTTGGACTACGCAAGGCAGTTATCTCGCTGCTCTGGTTTCGGTTATAAAAGCAAGGCAAACCGCTCCTAGTTCCCGCCCTCAGTACACGTCGGACATCTTCCACACTTTGACACCGGATAACTGGATGAACGAGGATTTACATTTACTTCAGAGGTCACTCTCGCCGCATCCTCACCGTCGAGCAGCAGGATCAGCTGGCGACAAGCCGCGGATGAAAGGCTTGAGCATCAACAACCCAAGTGCACTCGGTGCCGATGCGGGTGATGCGGGTTTCTGTCAACCGGTAGCCCAGCACAAACCGTGACCGTTCCAGCTCTTCGTCATGACACGGTGTTGCAGAAAGCAGGGTATAATGCATCTACATCGGACCACCGAAGCGAAGGCACTGTTACCAGTAAATCTTGGCTTGGGATTGTGCCTTTGTAGATCATCTTATTCGTTTTGCTGCAGACGCAAACGACGGGCATAACAATATCGTTTGCTACTCCGCATACCTCGCAAAAGCATTTACGCAGTCAATTGCGAAAAGCGCAAAACACGGAGTCTGCACCGTCCTGACTTCCCGGTCTTTCACCTGCTTTAGAGCAGTTTGTACCTGCTAGTAGGTATGTCTACTGAAACTGCAACTTGAAACTAGGGGCAGTGCCAGAGAGAAAAGAGACAAAGTCGGGAAAGCTTGCTCGCTCTCCCAATTACTGAACTTTCAAAGATTGTACCATAATAAATGCAACAACGCCTCTTCCCAAAGTAAAGAAAAAGCACTATGTTAACTACGTAAAAAATGGTCTCAGTTCATGCGTCTGTGGGCAGGTAGGATATCTTACCCTAATTTATTCACACCGCATGATGAGCGCACACGAGATTTACAGGAAAATATCGGTGGTGACTTAAGTTTCCCTGAAATTCTGTATAACCGGTCGTTTGCAGAACCGAATCATCTACTCGAGCGGTGTGCGTCGCTGTGCAAACACGTCGCTGAGCAAATGCAGTCCAACAACACGAAGCATAAAGACGGCAGATTTAGGACAACAATCCCAAGTAGCACAGAAACATTTGAAGAACATTCCGAGAACATTAGCAAGAACATTTGCAACGTTCTCGGTACGTTTGCGAATGTATCTGGGAACGTTCTCTGAATTCTCTTAGAACGTAGCATAGAGACTTATCCATCACATCTGGGGAACATTCTCTTCGAAAAGTTTACAGAACGTTGAAAGAACATTGAATAAACATTCACAACGTTCGAAGAATGTTTCGAAAAGCAGACTAATGTTTGCAGAACATTCTCAGAACAGTAAATCAACATTCATGAAATAATGCTTATGCTAGTTCCAGGTATCTATTCTGAAGAAAAGAAGAAAAACCACAATTGGCCGAATGCAGACTATGACGTCAGCAAAGGATGTATCATCGACGGAAGTAAGAGGAATGTCAGAACTTCAATTTAGACGGAGAACGCTATGATTTCAGGCTTCCACGAAACACCATCGAACTTGTTGTTCACAAGGTAATGACGTCACGAAAGGTAACCAAACGAGGGCGCCACCGAAACATCTCGCCACGGCACCAATGAGTCATACTACATATATGAATGTGGTAAAGCTCCTCACAGGGCGATAAATATTTTTTAATCGAAAGATATTTTACAAGGCGCAGGAATAAGATTCCCGCTTTCCTAGCGCACTAGCCTGAGCATGTACTAACGACAATTTACTCCTATCGGACACCTTTCAACTTCTTTCATTAAAAATGTCCTGCATCAAACCGATTACTCACTCCGAGCTTAAAGGAGCGATGCAACAATTTTTGTACTTTGCGCAAATACCACTTAGCACAGATCCCTGACGTTAATGATCTATAAAACACGCGTTCGTTTTTCACTCCTCGCAATAGAAGTCCTAGAAAAAAATTAAAGACAAACCTGCAGCGTTCACCCCCTCAACTCGCAGCCAGAACAAGCGGGCGCGTGATCTGGAGCCGATTATATGCCGCCAATGTTGATCATAGCCACGCGCTGGGGTTGGCAAAGCACAGGACACGCGCCGAGTTCCAGACATTGTTATGGCTCGGCTATTGTCGTCGTTGCAGCGATTGGACACGGGCCACTACACGAATGCTTCTCGAGCTAGTAATTATCACGAGCCAAAATCGAGTGCCCCCGCAATGCTCGGGTCCGATCTATGAACCGTATTCAAATATCGTCATATGGGTGTACTGCGATCCCCACGTTACGTCATCAATTTTTTCAAAGGAGAGATTGAATGAAAATGATCGCTTTTGTCCTCGAAATTACACCGCAGCAAAGGAGTTTTTTTGGCCAGTGGCGTTGCGTGCGAGTATCCTTGAGTCCCTCTGGTACCAGTAAGCTCGTGTAAAGTGAAAAACAATCCAATTGAATATCGTTGCACCGCTCCTTTAAGAACAGATATATGGCGTTTAGAATAGTTTATTGACAATCAGTTCTCCCATTCAGCAAGTGCTACGGGACTGATACAACTACAAGGTTCAGGTCAATTGGAATCCACCAATATACATAAAATGGGCCATCAAAACGACAACCGACCCTAGGGTTGCCACCAAAATTATACAATCCTACTGGCCACTCCCAGACCTCCGTGACCCTGTGCACTCTTGTTAACCTTGTGTGACTTGCGCTCCACCCGCTGTCTCGCTTCGCCACTAACCAGAGTTCCCGCAAACATCAAATTAATTTCCCTGGCTTTCCTGAGCCCATGGCGTTGGTTATCCTGGCAGCGTGTCTTTCGACTTCATTTGATCTATACCCATTCTAATGGCGGGAAGAGACAATGCAATCGATCATCGACCACCTGCACCAGACTGCACCACCTTCTTTCAAAAATCTCGCGATTTTGGACTGCGAATTCCTCTTCCAGAAATGAGCGGAGTTTCCTCCACATGCGTAGTAAAATGGGCCACATTGCTCTCTGCCGTCTTTGTTGCACCGACGCCTGGCATCTGGTCTTCCACAGTGCCCATTCTCCAACCGTGACTACGAGTCTTGCCCACGGCTTCTTGGGGGGGGCTATTTTGAGTTACATATCTGCGTATGTCCAGCCCAAATCCTCCAGTTAGCCGCGCCCACAATTGCTGGGCGACCACGCACTCTGCAACGACTTGTCTCGTTGTTTCCATTTGACCGCAGTTTATGCACAATGGGCTGGGCGATCCGCGTGCACCCCATCTGTATGTTTGGGTGTTAGTCCGAAGAACATTCCATCCTCGTTTCCATTCAAACTCACGGACATCGACCGGTATCGTGGAGGCTGTGAGGGCTGTCCAGTGGAACGCGCTGATGCTTGCCTGTCGGTTTGGTGCTATTTTCTGGCACGTGAGAATTTCTGTGACACGGGCCGCGGGGACGTTCCGAACCTCGATCTCCGGGGCTTGTTCTGATATAAGCCGGTGCATCGCGATTATATCTTTGTAGAATTTGGTCGGCTTGGACGCGCTTGGACTACAGTTGTCCCAATCGTTCCCGCAAAGAGACCGTCAGGTCGTCCCCAAGAAGTATCTGGCGAGAGGGCGTGCTGGGCTCTCCTCGTCGTCCAATATTTGCAGTACACCCTTTACCGCCAACACCCTTGCTTGGGTGCGTATACGTGGGTAGCTCACTCCTCCTTGCTCTCGTGCTAGGCTCAGGACAGGCGCCGCAACCAGCGCGGTTTTGTGGTTCCAGAAGAACTCCGTTAAGAGACGTTGTAACCTAAAGGCCGTTTTCCGTGGCGGGGGGATTGTTCGGGCAACATACCATGCGGGTCCGCACAACACGCTGTGGGCGAAGTGGCGTCGCTCAAATAGCGGTACCTGGAACCGTTCTAGCTTCTCGACTTCCGCCTCCATAGCATGATATATGTTTGACCATGTTTTCCGGGACGCACCGTTTGCATTGAACCATACGCCGAGAATCTTGACTGTGGGTTTTCGTGTGATCTCCGAGGGCCACAATGAAACCTGTCCCAGCGATATGCCATGACACTTGTTAAAATTCAGGGCTGCACCCGAGATCGCTGCGTAAGCGTCGAAAATCCTCCACACTCTTCGAAGACTGTCACAGTCCTGCACGTAGACGGTGATGTCGTCGGCGTATGCGTTCACAACTGCTGACGCCGATCCCGGCAGAGGGAGTCCACGGATTAGTGTATCCCGCCTAACCTGCTGCAAGAAAGGTTCCAAAGAGAGCACAAATAGAACCGGAGAGAGCGGGCATCCCTGTCTGACGCCCTGGGAAATCCTTGTTCTAGTTAACATTTTTCCGTTGACGACTAACTCGCTCTCTATATTGGTGTATAAGCCCTTTACCAGATTGATCACCTGCTGAGGAAAACCAAATGCTTCTAGGGCTGCGAATATATATGAGTGCCGCACTCGATCATAAGCTTTTTCCTGGTCGAGGGACACGATGATCCCCGCTGCGTTGCGGTGATTCGTATATTCTATAATGTCTCGTGTGAAAGCTATAATTGTGTGGGTCGTCCGTCCCGGTATAGCACAGGTTTGTCCCGGTTGGATGATTTCTGGTAACACTGTTTGGAAGCGACGGCTTAAGGTGGCAGTGATTATCTTGTAGGATGTATTTAGCAGCGTTATGGGGCGCCATGCACTAGGATTTTCAGGGTCTCCTTGTTCCTTAGGCAACAAGATAATTCGGCCGGCGGTAATCGACTCTGGAAGTACGCCCTCGCGAAAAGCGTCCTGGACTGCCTTGGTCACCAAAGGACCAACTGCTGGCCAAAAAGCCTGAAAGAACTCCGCGGGGAGGCCATCCGGTCCAAGTGATTTGCCTCTACGCATATTTTCTAATGCCCATCGAATTTCCTCACTGTTGGGCAGCTTGTAAAGATCCATTCCCATTCAGGTATGCACTTGTGGAAGTCCGGCAAAAAAGGTGTGTTGTGCTGTGACATCGTGCGTGCCTTCGTGCGGTGGGTTGTACAGACTGGTGAAATGGTTGGCAAATCGTGTTAGACGCGTTGCCTCATTTTCTGTGTTCCCGGCCGCACTGGGCCTCCCTTCGGGGACATTAGGTGATGCTCGATCCGTTACCCCCGTTTGGTGAGCCCATCTAACCACTCCCGGTGTCACTGGGCCTCCATAGCGAGCACGGTGTGTGGTTGAGGCGGCTGACTCAGCAAGCAACAGGCGATGGTAGCGCGTCTGAAGACTGGCGAGGCATTCACGCATTAGCTGGGTGGTTATTCCCCCTCGTAATATTATTCGTATTTGCAAGAGAGTCTCCCACAGCTGTGTGTTCTGAGCACGTCTTCGGCGCAGGCCGGCTTCTCTACACAGGTTCTGCCAGAGCGCCAGTACTTCGTCCCAGGTAACAGCGTCAGGGGGCATGCGCCGTGCGACGTCGTGCAGTTGTTCCGAGAGCCATTCTTTTGTTTCTTTGTCGTACAGCACACGGGTGTCAAATTTCCACGAAAAACGGGATACAGGCCCGTTGCAAGGAATCTTCAGTTCAATTTCCAGTGGGTGGTGATCGGAGATATAAACTGACAGTCGCTGTCATATGCCTTGTACCGCAACTCTGAACGGATGGCTTGAGGTGGGGCGAAACATAGATACGATCTATGCGCGACCCGCAGCTATCAGTGCCCCAAGTAGGCAGAAACCTATCGTTGTGAAGCAACAGCCATGCATCCGATAAGCTAAAGATGCTTGTCATCCTGGCGCATTCCGCCGCGTACGCAACTGACTGGCCCTGTGACCTCCCGCGGATATCTCGCTGCGAATCTAACTCGCAGTTGAAATCCCCAAGCACTATTAAGGGTTGCGTTGTTAAAAAAAGCCATCCAGCCCACAAAAGAAGTCTGGCTGTAATTTGTGTCGGGCAGGGGCGTAGATGTAAATTTACGAGTCTATGTCTGCGCCCTGCAAACCTAAAGTCAAACGAAATCACTCTGCCCTCAGTGTCATATGAGCTGAAGCTGCCGTTCAACAATGTCTGATTTAGGACTATGATTCCCACTCCCCCTCCGCACACTGTAGTGGCAAGGGCGAAGCGACCGTGCACACCGAAACGGGTCAGGAAGGTCTGAATGTCATGTTGTGTAGAAAGGTTAGTTTCCTGAAGGCATGCGATGTCGTATCTGTTTTGCCGCAAAAACTGCATCACATCAATCTGCTTGTTGACATTCTTAAAGCCCTGTACATTAAATGAGGCCATACGTAAAAGTGTAGCCATAAAATAGACTACAAAAATTTGACACATACCGTGTTTCAGTTGTTCGGACCTTCCACCGAGCTAGTACCAGTGTCCTTCGTGCCTCTCGGAGTCACTTTTCTAGGCTTTTTGGTAGGTAGGCGATCCACCGCACGGCCACTGCTGTCACCGCTGTCAGGTCTAACTCTTTTAGTGTCCTGGGCGGCAGGGTTTTTGGTCGTCTCGGAAATCTCAGGCATATCTTGATCCGCGTGGGAGTCGGAGCTAACCGTCAAGGAGAAACTAGAAGATTCCAGAAAAGTCTTCCGGTCCTCCGGCGCCTCCTCGTCGATCACCAGCGCCTCACTGTCCGTTGAAGCTCCGTCTTCCTCTTCGCCGGCAGTGCTCCATGGTCCGTACCCTAGTCCTTCGAGGGTGGCCCGTGAGGGGGTGGCTGCTTGTGTCAGTGACTGGTCCGGCTCGCTCGCTGAGGTCGCCGCCGATGTTGCCTTCTCGGGGGGTGGCTGCATCGGTGCGCCTGATGAGTCGCCTTCATATCCTTCCTGACGCATGCTGCTTGAAGACGGCCTCGTTGCTAGTGGTGGAAAGTTCATCATCGTTTCTTGAGTCACGGATGCGTAGCTTCGACGACTCGTGCAGTCAACCGTGGCGTGTCCCGCACCACAACGCCGACAGGATTCGGTGCAGGTTGAACCGTCGTGTCCGAAAATGGCGCACCGTGAGCAGTATTCCGCCGTGCATTGTGTTTTAAAATGTCCTTCCTTTTTGCACCACCGGCACACTCGAACCAGGCCTCTGTAGTCAAAAGTGACACGGTAACCGGCTATGTGGGCGAAATTGGGGACTGGGTTGTCTTCTTTCATTTTCATCTTCAGGTAGCGGATTCCGGTCTTGACGCTGGGATTGTCTTTGTACACACCATAGGTAATTTCGAGGGTCTGCCCGTGAGGTTCTAGGCTCTTCTTCAAGGTTTCATCCGAGACGAACAATGGGAGGAACATGCATGATATCGACGTAATCACCGGGCCGACAGGGGTCAACGCGATTGCTTGGTCAGCAATAATCACTTCTCTGGCTGCGCCGAGTGAGGCAGCTGCTTGACGTGAGTTCACTACCACTTGGAAGGTAGGGCCTCCCAGGTGTTGGACCGCATAAACTTCGGGCAGACTTACGATGGCCGCAGCTGCGGCGATGATGGCGTCCACGGGTGTCCCAGCAGGAACCATGACGTGGAAGGCGTGCGATTTCGGCGGGGCCATCGTGTTGCCACGGGGACCCGCCGCTGCTGCTGACGCTAGACGGACTTCAGCGACGACGGGCAAAAAAATCCCGACATTCAACTGCAGGATATGGCCGTTTTCAAAGTTTTGTACCCCACATGATAAAATTCGGGTCTATTCAAAACTGCACCTCTACATACGCAGTGAGTGCCAAATTCATTATCAAGTTTTGAAAACCATTGCTTTTCCCCTACACCTTATATCACATTCCTTGGTAGACTCATATAAGGTAAAACTGATCCCTTATGCTAAATTCCAGAAACTCCACTTAATTTTCCTATTTTGGCACCAAGTGGCATATAGTGGATGGTGTTTCGAACCCCAGGCTGCGTGAGAGCTCCGTAAAGTTGACTTCTCCTGCGAAAATTCTAGGAATGTTCGCAAGCGAACATTGAAAGAATGTTCGAAGGGGAATGTTACGAGAACATTGTGCATACGAACGTTCGCCAACGAACGCTCCTAGAATGTTGAGCAGCTTACATTGTAGAGAATGTTCGCATACGAACGTTTCTAGAACGTTCCGAATGGTGTTTTAACGTTCCTTCAACATTCAGAACACCAGAGAATGTTCGCACGACATTGGGTGCTACGTGGGATCCGAAGTCCATTGTTAAACTAAAACGACATAATTTTGTTGAAAACGCCCGCAGCTTTTTACTCACGGTATGCGTCGGGAATCTTCCACATTTTGAAACGAAGCGAAGGAAGATTTACTTTTAAAAACGCTCGCTGCGTCCTCCCGGACCAGCTGGACCGGATCAGCTGACGACGACGGGACTGAACCCGTTAAAACTCAGCTCCACAACAAGCAATTTGAGCTCCGTTTTAGTGTGGGTGTCTACCTCCAAGCAGTGCACCACACACCACGAACGTTTCGGCTCTTTCTCGCATCGCCGTGTTGCCCCAAACAGAACGAGATCGCCGAAGTCAACGCAGCGCTGTCGTGAACTTTGGCTTGTGGTTGCGCACTCGTGGACCCTGTGATTCCCTTTGCTTTCAAAGCACACACGACGATTAAGAATGATGCTTTCCGTCTTCCAGGAATATCACAGGGGCACTTCTCCGGTCACGTCTTCGCTATGTGCTCGCAAACTGCGAAGCTCTATCCGAAGCTTCTCGCGTCCCGTCAAACCAAAACTATAGCGGTACCATGCGTTGTTGCCAGATTTTCTGCGGTCAAACAAAAACAACGAAAGGAAACCGGATCTAGCGCAGCGTACATCGGCGTTGCGCTTGCGCCGTGGCCAGATCGCTTGCAGTTGAAGCATAGAGAAATATAGTACTACGTAAAGAGCGGACACTTCCATAGGCCCCAGCGGCCCAATTCAGCGTCAGCGAGCGCACCCAGCGGCCAGTATAGTCCCTAGTTGAGTGTTGAATGAATGGATACACGCAGGAACCGCTGGGCAGATGAATGAATGGATTCAAGGCGAATTCTGGCAGTATTGTTGTATCGGGTAGTAGCATGCGCCCTCTAGTTTAACAAGTCAGTGTTATTGTAACTAGCATGGCTTTTGTTTAAAATAGAATTGTTTTATAAGCATACCTTAATTGTACTGCAGAAGAAAAGTCATCCAGCGCTACATATAATTCAAACTGACCGCACACCGAAAAGGATATTTTCACATTTGTGCTAACTCTCTTGAAGGGACGACATGGGACACACCAGGGATTGACACACAAAAGTATTTATTTTTGTAACTATGTCAAACAAAACAAACATCCACTCTGAAGACAACGAGTGATGTATGTTATTCATACATTACAAAAATAACAATATACATGCAAAATGTATGAATAACGCGTAAACAGTTGTACACTGGAAAAAAATACTGAATTACAGCGAGACTTATGGCGACAAATGCAATATGATGGAGGGCATTAAAAAATTACCGTCCAAGTTCCATGAAAGGTGCTTGCACATATGACCATGTGCTGAAAGGCGCTTGCATATACTGTATGACTGGCCCAGTGACTTCTAAATTACGTGACCGAATGCAAATGTCCGTCAACAAAGAAACTACAGTCACAATACCTCTTACATATACCGTATACCATGACCGCGACGGAAGAATGACTAGAAACCCGCACGAAACAACAAGCCGCGGAACCAACTCAACCCACACAACGAGGCAAGAGAGACAGACCAAGCAGCCGAAGTATCCGCCCTCCGTCGAGTCCACGACTCCGAAGCCAACCGTCGTGCCGCAGCCATAGCCACAGCCGCTGAAGTCGTTTTTGAAAGTTTTCAAAGTTCGTAATAATTTTAAAAGTTTACTCTATACAGCGAAGTTATTTATTAATATTATTTATTTGACAAATGTTCAGGATAAGTGGCACTGTTGCGCCTACTGACGGCCAGTAGAGTCCCTAACTCCTGGGCCGCGAAACGGCTTGAGTGGCCACTCTTTACGTAGTACTATATTTCTCTATGGTTGAAGCAAGGTTGAAGGTTGAAGCCAAAACAAAACCAACTGCGATGTTCCGTGTTCAGATTAAGGACACGCTTTTTATATTCATGCTAACTGTTTAAAACGAATAATTAGACCCATAACTTTATTTATGGTGTGTAAGAAACTATTATCAAGACCCTTAAACTAAATACAAAGATGGGCGACATGAGGGAAGCCGCATTGCCATCGACCAGAAAATCGCAGCGAGCACGGTAAGCATAGAGCACTATATAGCTCCTTCGGAGCAGAGTAGCGCAATCCTGAACGCCATCTCTTGGCGACTAGCGGCGAACGCCCGGAGGTTCCAACTCCGGTCAGAAATGCATGGGGAACGTGAGAAAATCGTTGTTTCTTCAATATTATGGAGATGTACGGAACGACAATAGTTTTTGAAATAATAAAGGAACATTTTAGAATAATTTGCGCTGAGTTGTGTGCCAAATAAGGACGTAATTTTTTTTAAAAAATTGCATGAGCGGCATCATGCAGCAGACGACGCGGCGACGTCACAGCGTTCACGTGACCCGCTCCAGCCAACCCAAAAAGCCCATCTCCGCTGCGAGCAAGAATCGTCTGCTTCAAACGCCATTGCCTTGGAAATTGCCTTTTCAAAATTTGCACACGCATCCGATATTATTAAAACTTTGATAAAGTGTTTAGTGCTTTACTACCTTCACGACAGACTAGTTTTGAAAAGTGTGAACTCGCCGTTTATTTTTTAATCAGCCGTGTTGCGTCGATCTCCATGTATTCTCCCATAGGGCGGGCCGCCTCCTGGAACCCTGAGTACCACGTGACTCGCGCCGAGCTGCTCTGTCGGCCATGTTGTCGGCAAAACACTCGGATCAAAGGATTGCGCTACTCTGCTCCGTAGGAGCTATATAGTGCTCTAGGTAAGCACTGGTTTTGCCAGCGTCCTGCGACATGGCGCAATTGCTTTCGGTGCATATCTGTCTCCGAGACATGTTTCTTTCCGCGGCATTTGTCTCGACGGTCCTTTCTAAGTGTGTACCCAAGCATTCCGGTGCTTCGATAGCCGGCAATGCTGCGGTCGTCACCGGGGGTGATGCGTGTTTTCGAGGACGGCTACACGGTTATCCGTGTATGACCGAACGAAAACACGTTTTTTTACAACCTCGCATGATTTGTGAACGAATTATCCGTTTCTCAACGTGTAAATTTATGGTAATTTGTTTAAATAGCGTGTTTTTCACCCCAAATATTCACCAAATACACGGGACTTGCTAACAGTGTAGAATGATGGTAACGTTTATGCCGTTGGACGTATTGACATTTTATGGTGTTGTTTGGATATGCCATGACTCTATACAAAGCCGATGGCGGAAGGTCGTCTCAACATTTATGATGTGGGTGCTTGCAAATTCGATGCGATGTTCATTGTCCTCAGAGTGCTCCTCAACAGCGCTGCGCTCGCGGTCGAATTTTCGCACGTCGTTTGTGTGTTGTCGAATTCTTTCAGGGAGGTCCTTTGTATCGCCGATGTAGGTGGCAGGGTACTCTGCGCATGGAATCGAGTATACGACACCCTGCTCTCTTTCTTTAGAGGGACGATCTTTCTGTCACGGCATAGTACGTCTATAGTCCGTTGCAACCTAAGAACGAAGGGCGAGGGTAAGACGGGCCGGGGAGGAGGAGGCAAGCGGAACGCTGGAGAAGAGAGGGGGAAACCTCATTCTCTCTTTAGCGTTCTGTCTGCTTCCTCCTCCCCGGCCCGTCTTACCCTCGCCCTTCGTTCTTAGGTTGCAACGGACTATAGGTGTTGATACCGGTTTGTGGGACTCCTGAATATTTTCTTTTGCCAGTGTACGTGCCAGCGCTTAGCTAGTCGCTTTTATGTAGGGAACGCAGATGCGAATGTCTGGGCGGAGACGCGTGCTGTTTTGTGGCCGAAGGTGTCGACGATTGCGATCTTGACGCCAAGGTACTCCAGAGATGAAACTTCTGGTGTAGCCGGTCTTCTTTAAATCGGTGGTGACTCTTTCCTCTTCGTTTTTCCGGTCCGTCTCTTATGAGCAGATGTTCCTCCCTCTAGACACAAGGGTCGTAATCACCGAAGCCTTATGGCATACGTAACGTCCTATGTGAGTCGGCTTTTTGTATACTACAAACTCCAGGTCTCTACCTTGTCCCTTCATAAGCACAGCCGACACCACCAGGGTTGTCAGGAACCTCTCCTCAAGGCAATTATCTTCACGCGATACTGCTGCCGTAGCCAAATGCCACGGTTTTAACGCAACCACAACAAAGCCGCCTCTGCCGAAGATCGTTGCAACTATAAAAGTTAGCATCGTGTGCCTTAACACAAGTGGTCAGATACAAGTATGACAAACGTGATCGGCATTTAATTCAAAATACCAGCATGTCCACAGTACAACGTACGAAGAGCAGAAGAAATCTCAAAATATATATAATTGTGCTACACTATGTTGGGACGTGGGCGGGAAGGAATACAAAACGTTTCGGGTGGACGCCCTTCTTTAAGTGATAGAAACAAAAACAAAGAAACGGCAAGCAACAAGTAGTGGTCGTACACGCCGCAGAAAGGGCGGTAGGTAACAGTACAACGATTGTAATCTGACACGCGAACCAGGGCGACTCAAAGGTCGTTCTAGAGGGAGATGATTACGAGATCAAGGTTCGGAAGCTCCTAGATATCTCGGCTTATGCGAAACTCTAAAAAGACCATACGACACGGATTTAGACAAATCATCCAGATCCTTGCCGAAATCTTTAAGAAACATCCCGCATCGAGAAACTTCTACCTACGGCTGATATGCATGAATGCCTCTGCACCTGAATTCTATTGGATCTCTAAGATCCATAATCCAAACATTCCTCTCCGGCCCATCGTAGACTTCACGACCTCGCTGCTTCGAGCGCTCTCCAAGTACCTTCATCGCACTCTCTCTCGCCTCATTGAAAAAACATCCACTTATGTGCATAACTCTGGCCATTCTATGAAACTCGTTTAGAAACTTGAGGTCACCGCCGAGGAGAGCCGGGTATCCTTTGACGTGATTTCATTGTTCACGAGTATTCATATACTCCTGCCAATCGCAAGAGCTAAAGACGCAATCGAGAAAGCTAAAGACCTGAAAAAACGTATCAGCCTTAGCATCGACGAACTGTGCTACCTTCTCGAGTTATTCCTCAGCCACTCCTACTTTAGCTTTAAAGGGGAGTTTTACAGTGAGACCATCAGGACTGCCATGGGTGCGTCGATCTCAGTCACCACTGCATATCTGAAAATGGAGGCCACCGAACAAAGGGGGCTGCAGTCGTTCAACACAAGCCCCAAAGTGTTCTTGCGCTACGACAGTGATATTATCTGCATAATAAAGTTAGAAGTAGACAACCTACTAGAGCATCTAAACAGCATAGAGCCGGCCATCCAATTCACCGTGGAACCTGAGAAGGGCAATACCTTACCGTCTCTGGATTTGTTTATGAAGAGGCAAGGTGAAGACCTGCAGCTTACAGTATACAAAAGAGCCGACTCATACACGACGCTACCTCCGGTATGACTCAAACCACCCAGTGATTCACAAGGCTCCGATGGTTACGCCATGCTGTCCAGAGCGACGAACACCTGCTCATCGCAGACGGATTGAAGAAAGGAAGATCAAAGACTCCTCGCCGATTTCAAGAAGACCGGCTACACCAACAGTTTCATCTCTCGTGTTGCTCGGCGTCAAGATCGGAGTCGTCGGCACTTTTAACCATAAAACAGCACGCCGCTAAGCACACACACCAGAATCTGCGTTCCTTACATAAAAGGGACTAGCGAAGCGCTGGCGCGTACGCTGGCAAACGAAGGTATTCAGGTGTCCCAAAAACCGGTATCAGCACTTGGACGTATGATGCCGCGCCCGAAATATCATCCCTCTAAAAAGAGAGCTGGGTGTTGTGTATTCAATTACATGCATAGAGCGACCTGCCACATATATCGGCGAAACAAAGAACCTCCCAGAAAGAAATCGACATAGGAAAAAAAGTGTGCGAAAATTTGACCGCGAGCGCGGCGCTGTTGCGGAGCATCGACTTTGCAGGCACTCGTCATATAAACGCTGAGACGAACTTCCACCAGGGGCTTTTTATAGAGTCATGGCATATCTAAACAATGCCAAGAATTGACAATAGGTCTAATGGCAGATTACCCTAATTCAAAGTGAACGAACTAAGTCACCTGACAAATAAGTGTAAAAAGAGATGCGAAAGAAGACGGAGCTGTTGTCCCCTAACTGTAAATAATCACCGCTGAAGTAAAACCCGAGCCGGTTTTGAAATGTCGGGACCTCATTATACTATTCGGTTGTTGATATTCTTTTTTTTTTAATTTTTCCAAGTTTTTTTCTTAAATATGCAGACCTCTGCCGAAATCTTTACGTTCAAGGGACTATTGTGTATGCAACATGAGAGACACGAATGAAATTCACAACTGTTCTTTGTCCATCAAAATAACGTAGCTTTTTGTAGGCTTGAGTCGTCCTTGACAAGCCCGGGTCCCTCCATGTTCTTATAATTGTACGGTCATACTCTGCAATAATTTCTGTTTAGATTCACATTGATAAGTTTGCAGCTCGCAGGTAAAAGTGAGGTAAACAAAAGTTAGCAATGGTGACCAGATATTTTGAGTAAGGCCTTCATTATATTGAAATAAATATTTATTCGGTGATGCAGAACAGGAGTAGAGAAACTGAGGTTTTCTTGGAAAAATGGTTATTTATTACCAAAGAATGAGGTTTATGACAAGGAAGTGATGTGTCCTATCAAATTACCAAAATAAGCTTCAGGTGAAGAACACGTTTGAAGAACGCATAGCTTTTTACAAAGGAAACGTGATTAAAATGATAAATAAAAAACGAAAGAAAGTCCCAGTTAGCCTAGCTTGCTTGAGCCCCTTTGAAGTTTATTGGTTGGGCAGGCTGGTGGGAGCGCAGTCGTCAGATTTTGCGTTCACACAGCTAACTTCTGGGTGCTGGCCAAAGAAACATTTGCCGAGCAAGATAAGAATTTGTTTAGAAAATTAAAAAAAAAGTTTTAGTATTTGTGCTTTCTAATGTGAACGACGCAAATAAAGATATCATATCTTTGAACTTCATGAAACTAGCAAAACATTCATCGTTTCTGCATGTCCTTGTCATTGTAACTCTCGACTCAGCTTCATATTGCAAGGGTCAGGACAAACTTTTTTCAAAGTTTCTTCGCATCCTTGTATTCAAAGTCAAAGTCATATATCTAGTTTTCCTCCGTGTTCTCTTGGCTGGTGAGTACTGAAATATAAAAAGTGTCCAAATTAGTCACATTTCCTCTGTCTTAACACCACTTATAGTTATACACAAAGAGTGATATTTTGGGCTTCAAGATTCTTCAAACGAAAATTAACTTCGAAGAGCTAGAACAGGGGTGGCCAAGCTGCGGCTCGCAAGCCGCATGCGGCTCTTCGCGTCTTAAAGTGCGGCTCGCGGCTCCTTCGCCTAACCCCCCCCCCCCCCCCCCCCTCCTCCAACTCCCCCGCCTCCCTCCCGGTCACAGGAGCACTTCCCCAAAAGAAAAAGAAATGGAACGTGTTTTAAATCGAAAGACAGGTTGCGGTTTGGTAGTCTTGCGCTACTGCTACCTACATTAAGTACAGTTGGACTGCTTTTGACTCTGATAGATTGAAAGTAGTTCGAGTTTCGTTTAATGCTCTAGACAAATTTGCCCCCCCCCCCCCCCCCCCGCGCCCGCGGCTCTTGGAAGTTTAGTGGTTTTGTTTGCGGCTCTTAGGCCGGGTCAGCCTGGCCACCCGTGAGCTAGAATATAAAATATAACAGCAGTATGTGTTCGTAACGGCATATAATACCTGCGAGGTCGCTCTTTGAATGCTTCCAGTTCAGCTGCAAATCGGTTAGGGAATCATACACGAGTTAGCGTTGAACATAAATAAATTGTTTCTGTTGACCCAAAAGTATTCATAACCGTAGCTTTACATCTCCGAGAACATTTATTTTGCTTTCTATCAAGGAGCGATAAACATTTTTATTTGTGCTAAAATTTTATTGTCTCCTTGAATTTCAACAGACACCACCGCTACCCTACTTAGCTTATTTTACGTTTTATGTGTTAATATTTTTAATAGGGTTCACGTTTCAGTTTACTCAGTATAAAGTAGGTGACACGTTTTTTATGCAAATTGAATCACGGTCATTATAAGAGCAAAAAAAAAAAACCTACATTCCATGCGCGCTACATTGTGCGTGTTTAGATAAATTATCTAAGCTTAACATGTTCAATTTTTTTTAAACATTGTGTAACCGGCAGACTTTTATGGTGACTCCCAACACGCTAAATATCGTACACATTTTACCGGTTTCTGCCAAAAACGTATTGCTCAAGAAATTTTATGTGCGCAATTAGTTGAGCCTGGATCTAAGCCAATGGAATTATGCCAAACAAAGAGCCATTGTTTTAGATTACATTCTCTGAATAAAGTGTCACACTAGTTGTGAGAATATTTATCCGTTGTTCTGTACATGACTGCTAGCCCTACTCTTCGTTGCTTTTATTAGCACTTTTCACATGTTCACTGCCTACTAGAATGTAAATGTTTCCACATCTACCACAATCATAGGTTATTTTTTCACTTTGTTATCGTTCTGTAGGGATATGTAATAACTCCTGTTGCACTCAATATTTTCAAGTAGAGGGCTTTGCCTTCGAAGGGCTCCAAAACTGTCGGGTTTTCCTGAACAGCTAAAACACAGCCATCATCATAGTACCGGGTGTTTGTGAAAAATCCGAAACCGGCTTTTCGCACCGCAAAAATAAACTAGACATTGTTTGGAGCTCCAACTCTGTCAAAACGTAGCCCCAGTCGTCCAAGAAAGATGTCAAAGTTTCGGCACCAACCGTTATCTTAATTAATCAAAAGTTATAAGCGATTTTCTGAAAAATTCAATGGAAAAATGGCGGCCGACGGAGCTCTCGAATACATGGTTCTCTATGGCGCTAGAAACCGAAAACGGACAAAAATGGGCCCCATTTTCCCATTGAAAACTTCAAAAGATCACTTATAACTTTTGAATACGATAACGGTTGGTGCTGAAACATTGGCATCTTGCTCGAACGGATAAGGCTACGTTCTGACGGAGTTTGAGCTCTCCACGATGTCTACAGGGTGATACAAGGAGACGCCAGGCTCTTTAAATCGACCGGAAAATTCGGTTTCTTAACCTATCGCGCTACGACTTTGTGCAGCGTTGCCCACAGATGGTGCATTTTTTTTGTAAAATTTGCAAAGAGCCAACTTACATGAGGAAAAAGTAAAGAAAGAAAAAGGCTTAGCTCCTATGGAAACGCAGCGATGCCACCGGTCTTCAAACAACACGGCGCCGTTTCGCACGGGAGACAACAGATGTCGCAACGAACGCCGCCAATGAACGAGCATACGGCGCCGAGAGCCGGCGTCTTTTCTTTAGCAGACGATCTTTTCGACTCAAAAGCGGCGGGCGTTCCGCAGGGGGCGACAGTCGCAGAAACAAAAACAACAACTGATATAAAAAAAGCTCGCGCCGCTTTTGATTTGAAAAGATCGTCTGCTAAAGAAAAGACGCCGGCTCTCGGCGTCGTATGCTCGTTCGTTGGCGGCAGTTGGCGTCGCGACCGCTTGCGCCATCTCTTGTCTCCCGTGCGAAACGGCGCCGTGTCGTTTGAAAACCGGTGTCGTCGCTGCGTTTCCATAGGAGCTAAGCCTTTTTCTTTGTTTAATTTTTCCTCAGGTAAGATCGCTCTTTGCAAATTTTACAAAAAAAAATGCACCATCTGTGGGCAACGCTGCACAAAGTCGTAGCGCGATAGGTTAAGAAACCGAATTTTCCGGTCGATTTAAAGAGCCTGGCGTCTCCTTGTATCACCCTGTAGTTTATTTTTGCAGTGCACAAAGACGGGTTGGGATTTCTCACAAACACACGGTACATTAAATGTTGTATATACTAGCAGTCTTTTTTTTTAAGATAATGTTTTACACGTTCTGTGTTTATATTTTAAGCTGCAATCTCTATTCGTGTTGAATGATCCTTTGATGAGTGGCTTAATGTAAACAGAGCTTGCTTCCACAACTCGAGAAGCACGCCAGGTGACCCAATTTCGACACCAGTTTACTTGTGTCTATGTTATTGTTATCCGAAATCACTCTAAAAGTGCTGCGAGTACCTTGCGATTGGTTATTATTTGTTTTGCGCTTTGGAGGAGGGGGGGATCAGGGTCATGCCTTCGTGCCACTAATTGCGTGCAGTACAGGCAAAGGCAACGCCAGGCGAGGGGAGAATTGGCAAGCACTAGGAAGGCTGGGGACGAGGAGAGACACCTCATTTTCTCTCTGACGTTCCTAGTGCTCTCTCTCCGCTCGCCCTCCGTTGCCCTCCTCTACCATCTTGCCTTCCTAGTGCTCGCCCTTTCTCTCTTCGCCTATCGTTGCCTTCGCCTCCACTGCACACAACTAGTGTCACGCAGTAGTGGCACACTGGTATGCGTAGCTATGGAATTTTTTTTTTATCAAGATCCCACAAAACGTTTGTATTATAATGTTCTTCACCTTACGCAAGCATAGTGACACTAGTGTGACCCAGGTAAGCACGCACGCAACACCCTCGATCATACGCTCCTTTATCCGCGCTGTAATTTCAGGATAAATGGCCGACTATTCTTTTAAATGCTTCTTTCGAAACTTTCGAAACTGTAAGATTGGAATAATCACAGGGATCACTGCCTAGTGATGATAGTTGAATTCGTTTCATGGAATGGAAGCCAGCACTTCATGAGCACTCTAATTGGGCTCTGATAATTAATACATCCGAGGACACCCATATGGTGACTCGTGTTCAATCGCTGCAATGACGGAAAAAGCTGAACTCTGGCAATCACTGGAGCTCAGCACCTGTCTTGTGCATTGCCAATTCCAGCCCGTGGCTATTATGAACATTTGCGGAATGTAATCCGCATCTGATTACGTGGCCGCTTTTCAGATCGCGAGTTGAGGGGTTTCAACTCTACTAGTTTTTCCTCAAATTTATTTCTCCAACCGTCTGTTGCATTTCTTAGGTCGTAAACTAAAAAAAATTGGTGGTAGGGAGTAGTGACTTAGAGTAAAATAAATCTGTCGCAAAGTTCTTTAAAGCTCAGCAGCCTATATATACCAAGATAGAAGTGCAGCCGTAGCTAAAGCGAATACGGGACAGAACGGGATGATATTGCTAAGCCGACTCTGGGCGCGCCACGGTACACAAAATTAAATGTTGTCCAGTAGGGTTGTGAGATCAAGGGTTCGAATTGGACATCACGAAGTCATTCATAACTATTGTATTGGAAGGCCGGGCATAATAATGCGACTGCTACTTTTAAAGCGTTAAAGCTTAAAATGATGCTGTGTATTTTTATTCGATTGATTATTCGCTGGCCCTGCTATGCAACCCTTGTTTATGTCCTTAGTGCCGCAAATGTGTTTCTCAATTGCACTGTTGCTACTGTAACATTTTGCGAAGCTTCGTATTAAAATTATGGTTTATTGTTCCTCGGCGTCCCAGACATGCATTGAGTCAGGTCGCCGTAAGATGGCCAGCGAAACAAATTCTTTTTTTTCGACAGTGAAATTGCGTTTTGTCGCCCAATTTTCCGACCGCGAGCATGTAAATAAATATTAATAATATTTTGATGTGAATATTAACGACAATGATTTGTTGTGCCATATTGCCCTGAACCATTTCCAGAGTGCATGTCCGCACAACGTTTTGACAAGCTTGCCTAGTTGCCGTGCAGTAGCTTGTTCATCAATTTAAGTTAATAATTAAACTACTATTTCCTTAAAGGGTAAGTGGAAAGAAACTAAAGTTTTTTTGACAGCTTAATTGGGACAAACATGTCACAAAACAAATATTCCGCGAAAAAAATTGTTTAGCAATATTTACGCCACAGCACGTATCCTAGTCTGAGTCACAACCCCTCCACATTTGAAACTCCCGCTCTTTCGACCTGCGCGGAGGAGAAGTACGCCCCGCCCCACGCTTTTGGACTTGCTCTTGGATTGACTTGGTTGCGGAGTTGAACGACGTACGCAACGTCTCGACTCCCGGTGCGTCTTGTGCGTGTACCACAACCTCTTGTGACTTACGGGTTCTGTAACGTTGGTTCTGCGCGAACTGCAGGCAAAATAGACCTTGAATTGAAGCGTCAGCCTCTTGGCCGCTGCGAGCAACTGGGTCTTCGGGCATACGAAGATACGCCGCGGAGGACGGCTGCCAGCAACGAAGATGGCGCACCGCCTGAGCCTCCCGAGCTTTCGACGCGCTCGGCAGGAAAAACGTCGGGGTCGCTCCGCGTCTCAGTCGAGGGCGTTCGGTGCACCCGGTGCGAATCTAGAAAGCCTCCGGAGCGAAAGGACGAGAACATACCTAGACATGTCTGTCGCTACGTGAACGCCCGATTGCCTCCAATCAAATAGCATTCAGCTTGTCATCTTTCGGGGCTACATGGCTGTTGGAAGACTCGCAGTCGCGATCACTAATCTGCCAGCACTTTACAGAGCAACGGCACCATTTTACAAGAGATGACATTTCCAAAACTTCGACATTTGCACGCGCCAGCAAAAAAAGAAAAAAGAAAGCACTTTGAGAAAGGAAAGGGTCTGCGCTACGAAAGAAAAGAGAACACCCCAAGAAAACGAAAGTAGCAGACTTCGCTATGAAAGCCAAAAACCCGCGTCGCTTTCTATCACTAACACCTGCGACAGCTGCTAAACACACACTACTTTACTTCAGGAAGTCTTACTCAAGCACCTGGTACCACTGATCACTTAAGCGAAACGACTAGTCGAGATAGCCGAGACAGGCGGGAGCAAAGACAGCGGCGACCATGCTTTTGTTTGTTCTGGTATGAATCCAAAGTTCAAAACGGAAGTGCCCATCTTGTAAACCTTTCATTAAGAATAATAATAACTCTCATTATATCGGTTATTCATTAAACATAAAAATATGCCGCTCAAAGGGAAATTACAACATATCACAAAGGTTTAACAACCAAGATCTAAGCTGTCAATCAATCTCTTAGCAAATAAGAAGAGTTGCTATCGCACGTCACTCCGTGACGTATAATACCAACTTTGTGGCGCGCGATTTAAAACGGACGAAATAGCCAGAAACTAAAATCAGTCTCGGGCAAAAAATATTGCTGTAGAATTTTTTTTTT
This sequence comes from Ixodes persulcatus, assembly GCA_013358835.2. Taxonomy (NCBI): domain Eukaryota; kingdom Metazoa; phylum Arthropoda; class Arachnida; order Ixodida; family Ixodidae; genus Ixodes; species Ixodes persulcatus. Next base: position 674,462 of record JABSTQ010009165.1, on the reverse strand, counting down.
TTTTTTTTTTTTGCGGGAAAATTTTTTATGACATGCTTGTCTCAATTAGACTGTTGAAGAACGCACTTTTTTCAGTTACCCTTTAAAGCACAAAAACTCGAACCGAGTTCCCACGTAAGTATCTGTTCTTAAAAACCATATTGCGAAATTGTATTAGGTCACAGCCGCGCCTTGATATGTCTGTGCACGCAAGATAATGCTTTCCTGTTTGTTTGTCGTTATTGTTGTTTTTGTTTCTAAGAAAGTTTGCTTACTTGAAGTTTGGAGTTTTCCGACAGCGTTGGCTTCGTCGTAAAATGCAATAAGTGAGCCCCTGGAGAAAATTTTTGATCGCGTAAGTATATCAATGATAATTAAAAAACAGTCTCAACAGCAACAATTTATATTTGTTATAAGTCCTTTTTATTTTTGTTGCCGAAAAGGCACGTTTTAAAATATATTGACATAATATGGTGAACCGAAATTAAAATGACGACTTTCTACTAGTGGTAAAAACTATCGATAGCACTATCGATAGTACCGATAGTCGCCATAAATCTGACTATCGATAGTAAAAAAACTATCGATAGTACATTCGATCGTCGACTATCGAAAAACTATTGATAGTACTATCGATATAGTCGACTATAAAAAAAGTATCGATAGTCGACTATCGAAAAACTATCGATAGTACTATCGATAGTCGACTATCGAAAAACTATCGATAGTCGATTATAGAAAGATTATCGTTAATCGACTATCGAAAAACGATCGATAGTCGACAATCGCAGACCTATCGATAGTACTTGTCGACGGTTTACTATCGATAGTTTTGCGACACTATAGTAGTTTGCGTCGCTCCCTCTTCTATTTTTCTTGCTTTATTTTTTTCAAATGGGACACTAACTGGTCCAAGCACTTACCATACCAACTTTAGTTCAGCTTTCAGTGATGACGAAGACGGAAGTTTGGGCGAAGAGAGGAGGAAGGGAGGCGAGCGGCGGTGCGGCAATTGTGTTCGCACTAGTGGTGCAAAACTATCAGAGTATCGATAGTCGCCAAAAATTTGACTATCAATAGTAAAAACGTATTGATAGTTCTATCAATAGTCGACTATCGAAAAACTATCGATAGTCAACTATCCATTGTTCTGCGGCACTATCGATAGTTTTGTTAAAACTATCGATATTATCGATAGTCAATTTATCGATAGTTTTGCATCACCAGTTTCTAGGCACGTGTCCATTACTTAAAGATATATATTATCAATATTAACGCGGTTTCAGATCTAAACCCAGCCTGTAGAAATCAACGGAGATTAAGTTTGCCTAATTTTGTCCATAAATTAGGGGAGAATATTTTGGCGAAACAGTGTTCTGTCGCACGACTTACTTAAATGAATAAAATAAACGCATGTTTCTGGTTAAGAGTGTGTAAGCTATTGAAGACGAAAGGACAATATAGTTTTCATAAAGTTTGCTGAAGTTACGCATTTGATTTCTCTTCACGTTATCCCGAAAGCATATTTGTTGCATATCTTAGAGAGGCCGGAGCCGTTCGGCGGAAGGTCAGTTATCATAAGTTTATATATAATAATTGCGCACTCATTTACTTTTCAGGGCGAATTTATGTTTATTTTTTATTTTATTAGAATGTGGTTTGCTGCAAGCATCGCACGCAGGTGTGACGATCTCCCATATGACGAGTGGTGCAGTAATGACAAGATTTCTTAGACTATTTTCTCTTAATTTGCACCTTCTTTGCGCCCAAAACCTTCATGTCGATTTTAGTGCGCAAAACATGCGAGATTAGAGTGTGTTCGTAAATTTTTTTTCTGCCATCTCGAAAATATCTCCGCATCCAAGACACTAGGACCGCGAACGTGCTCCGCTAGCATTGTCGGCAGAGTTACGTATCTTGCACTAGGTTGCGGAGGGCTTTATTGGATGGCTGATAGGATCTGTCAAACTCTCTGAGCTCGCACCTTCCTTGTGCCAGAAAGCACGTCATTCCTTCAAATATGATTTTATAAATTCTGGGCTACAAAAATCCAAAACCGCTTGAAGATATGCGGCATTTGTATTTTTATTGCTGCCAAACGACATTGTAGTCAAAACACCCATTAGGCTTGTTATACCACCACTGAGAATCGCCTCGGGAGCGTGAGATTACATAAAGAATCAGTGTTATGAATTATAACATAGCCCTATTCCTTATTTTCTTCTTCCCAAGTCATTCTCACTCACTTTTATGCAGACAAGCTGCGAGTTTTATGTATTTGATCAGTACCTTAATCTACATCTTCGAAATGGCATTTAACTTTAATTAGAATTATTACGCAGATTTGACTTTTTAGGCCATTAAGCCCATTTTCTCAAAGAGTACACGCTGATTTAAACAGAGAGCACGTGCGCGTTTTGTAACCTGAGTAAAAAGAAGATTAAGTTTGTGTTATCATTGATACAAACCAGGTCTTATTGGAAAAAAAAATATTTTCCTCAGCAAGACAAAAGTAACCCTCTGCTAAAGGAGCTCAAGTTATTTCTGACTTACTTGTTATTTCACGGTTTGTTGGTCATTACCAAGGTGTCGGTTGCATTTGAGCGTCAACGAATAGACAAATTAAATAATCAAGGGACTAATTAATAGGTGTCGTGTTAGTTAGACGTTTGTTTGCCCTATCTAGCATCAATTTCTACACACGAACCAAGTGTAGGAGTTAGGCGTCCACCCCCCCCCCCCCCCCCCCCCCCCCAGCGGACCACGTCCCAAGCAGTACACTTCCTCGGCCCAGGCCTGGGCCAGACTGGAGCGTGCTAGAGCCAACTTGGCTCAAGCTTGGTACAAGCTTGCGCCAAACTGGCCCAAGTATGACCCGGGGAAGTGTGCTGCTAAGGGTCGTGCCAATGGCGTCTGAAGTGCTTGAATCGCTGTCCAAGAGCATGGTGTAGTTGACGGAGTACGGTGGATCAATGCTGTTGCAACTGGGGCAGCACTGATATTTGAGGATTGGTCTGCTTTTCATATCCTGTATAATCAATAATGCGTCAATTAAAACATAAATCTCTACGAACACACTGCTTAGCAATGACTTTATACATACCCCTCTATATGACCTTTGAAAGGCAGACTAAATTGAGAGCCTCTCAGGATTCACAACTATTACAGCAAAAACATAAAAACTATTATATCTTTAACTTTATTCATGATTCCCTGCAGGCACAAACTTAACGCATGTGATGTTAGAAAGGCCTTGTATTTTGGCTTCTTGCTGCAACGTTTTTGGAACGCACATGGTGCCTGTGGTCAAAATTGGATCCAAAGGATCTACTGTGACCAGCACAGCTCGCCTCAGTAGATCTTTTGAATCTACAGGATCTAACGTAACACGTTAAATCCAGATAAGTCTTTACAGTGGCGTAGCCAGGAGTTTATTTCGGGGGGATGGGAGCGGGGGGGGGGGGGGAGGGGGGTTAACGGCGCTAATTTCCAGCCCCCCCCCCCAAAAAAAAAAAAAATGACGAAGCAGGGTGAGCTTGGCGGTACGGACGCCCAAGCAAAGATTAGGGAAGCGCTGTTAAGGTAAGACAGGTAAAGCTGCATTGTCACTTTCAAAACGGAGCAGGCACCATTTAGAGGAATACGGGCGTGGTGGCTCACTGTTCTACTGTCGTCGCAGTTGCAGCACAGCAACTTTAAAAGCCCCCTCACAACACACAACTCCCTCCGCTTTTTGAGGTACCACTGCATTACCAACACGTGCCGGCCAGACAAAACACAATGATAGCTATACTGTCACAAAAGATTAAGCAACAACATAAAAAAAATCTCGACGCTGAAAAATTAGAGCAACCGTTCACGCATAAACACTAGGGGCATATATATAGGGCCATGATGGAGAGGGCCAACCAGTCTACCCATCCTATAAAACTCCGTAAACGTCCGGTAAGGTGCCGCAGTTGACCCTGCACGCCGTTGACTTATGGCGGATAAACCACGATTCCGAACTTCCGCGGCCCCCACCTCTGCTCCCGTGGCAAGGCTGACGCATAGTTGAAATACGAAGCATGACCCGTCGTCAAGAAGTGATCGACCAGATCGAACTTCGCCCGTGTAGCGATTGTTGAATTGGCAACATGCCATCTGTGTTCCTTGAGAAAGGTGTTCCTTCGTTTACCCGTCTCACCAATGTAAGTGGCGTCGCAGTAGACATTTGACTACAAAAAAATAAAAAAAGACAAGCCTACCGTGTACTTTGCTGAAATAAGCAAACTACAATAACAACGAAAGGGACAGGACGGAGCATCTTCTATGCAGGGCGGGATTCTTCCAAAAAGCTCAACGGATCAAATCGTCAAATCGGCGTAGCCACGAGTCGGAGATAGTCCGCGCTCCCTCTTCGATGCCGTGCCCCGTGCAAAACCGACTGCGTAAGCAGGGGAGCGAGCGCCCCCACCCCCCTCCCCCGGGGGGGGGGGGGGGTAGGGTAGTTTTGGTATTTTGGCGGGTGTTGCGACCCCCCAAACCACACCTCTGCCCACGCCACTGAGTCTTATTTACTTGCCCTGCTTAAAGGCGAACTGTTTTCAAAAATACTACGGTGAAGAGCATTTTCTTATCAGGGCACATGCTGATAAGTTATAAATTGCTGCTCAACTTTAATCTGCACGAGTAGATTTAAAGACATAAAATACGCCCATATCACACACTGTTGTACTGACCACCTGGAACTTAGAAGTCGTTGACAATGTTGGGGATTTTTAGTAATGTAATGCAATCTCGTATTCAACTATGCCTTGTGATGCAAAGTAAGTTACCATTCGGTCATATTAAGAAATGTCGCTTAATTGTTTTAAATATTTGAGAAGTAGACGTAGCATGATTGAATCGCTGAATTCCAAGACACGTTGGGGTAGGCTGATGCCGAATTAAATACAATCGAAATTAAATTTGTAGTCCCTCTTTTGCTAAAATGTGTTTTCACTTAAAAGGAAGATCTAGCGAAACATAATTTGTCGTTTCATACTTCTCAAGAAAGGCTTTTAACGAACTTCATATTTCGTGAAGAGTCGTTCCACGGCAAATAATCCAGGCCTGAATTCGACCCTCACTGATTCGGTCTAAAACACTGTGTAAATGTTATCTGTAAAGTAAAAGTACATCTTCCAAAATATTTTGCTATAACAATGTTTTATCTTTACGACAGATTAAATATGCGGAATACAAACCGAAAAGGTAAAAAACACCTAAAAAAAATTTTTAAACGAGATTGCGAAATAAACACCTTTTTTAATTAATCATCATACTTTGTCACTTATTTACGAGCGTCTCTAAGGGCGCAGATGCGTTAAAAATGCAATAATTGTCTGAAATACATCGTTCACTTACAAAAGCACGACACCATATGTAAACTTAAAACAGAAACCAAGTATATTTAAAAATATATTTTGATAAAAATTTGTTACCGTATTTTCTAATATAAATGAACAATACTGGCGTATAGAAAAACGCTCAGTTAAAAAAAAGAGAAAACATTAACAAGTGTGATTGTCTAAGTGCAATCGTTTACGCCTATCTGTAGCTAGTATCAATGTATGTTAAAAGCACGGGTTATACACAGCGCTCCTCCACGTAGCCTTACAGCTATTCCTTTCAAAATTTCACACGTATGCCTGCTAGGACAATGACATCAGTCAACTTCTTCACTAAGACTGGGCGATTGATCGATTAGCCTTCTCATTGATCGGTTAGTGCATTAATCGCGATTAAACTTTTCAACCGGTTAATGGGTTTGATTTTAAGGTAGAAATTCCGAGGAAAAAGTAACAATGTACACTTTACTACGAGTTGCGCATATATCTTTTTAGGAAGTCAGCAGTGTTTTATCACACGGTAAAATGCTTTAACATTCCTTATGACTCTAATTCAAGGGGATTATGAAGTTTAAGCAGGACCGTGGAAAATATCTCGTTAGAAAAATTGCTTGCCCGGATTTTTAATTTTTTTTTTTTTTTATGTGAACCGTGACAAAGTGCTTGGTTTCAAATAGAGTTGTGGGTTGCGCTATTGATGACATCGCCAAAAATAGTCACAACAAATTGTGTCGTTTGACAGCTTTTATTAAAAATCAACGAAAGCGATTAATAAACTAATTAATTAATTAAAGGGTAACGGTTTATTGGATTAAAAGGTTCATTCACTGTTCATTTTTTTGTGAAGCGTAATCTTCAGAATTATTAAGGCCTAGCAGTATTGATACATCGTAAAATTGTCTTGTCGGATTACTAGTAGTACTTGATTTACTTCGATGAAGGAGATACGATGAACAGATGCACATCAACAGCATTATTGAGTGTCTCGTTTTCATGGTTCAAACAGTCCTGCAAAATATTTGATCGATGAAACTTTGTACGTTCATCGGGTCCTCTCCCTACTTTTACCGATCTCCCTCCCCATTAAGGAAGTACCTAGGCTACGCTTTCTTCCTGCACTTTTTGTTTACTTTTATTTATAATCGTACGAAATTTGGAAAAGACAACTGTAACACCACCAGAGCGGTATTTTCATCCGAAGAGTATGTACATTGATTGCGCTCCTTAGAGCGCTCTAGAATAACGTATCTGATTTCAGAGCACATTCCCCAAGAGAGTTCTAGAGCAGCGTTTCTTCGTCATATCCGCTTACAACGCTACCAATATACAGAAACCACTTTCATTTTATACACAAAATGCAGCACCTTGAGGGAAAAACAGGTGTATGATCATGAGTGATGGTTTGGATTCATTTAATTAATGAGAATTCGACGCAAGCGGTCGACGACCGGTCGTGCCCGCTCGCATCGCCTCGGCAAAAACAGTCTGGTGTCGACCTCTGCCGAGAAACGTTCGCCAGTCGCAAGCAGTAAGTTGCCAGCAATTGTTGGCCACCTTTATCGGTCTTGCAAACAGCTTGTTACGGGCACTGCTGTGTGAGTGCAATGTTTTCCTGTATTAAAACCCGCAGTCGGGAATACACCGTTCACGTCGCGCTCACGGCGGCCGCGGTCCGGGGATCTATAATTGGAACGTGAAATGTCCTTTGGCTAGGTGTTCGACATTTAGTGAAGTTCAGATAAAAACGTGGCCGCGAGCCTCGACACTGATTGGTTCACGGGAACGAGAGGAGGTGTGAGGTGCTGGACGTTGATTGGTTCGCCGGGAGGTCATGTGACCAGAGGACTAGGCAAGAAGGAATGAGGTAGGAAAGGAGGAGCTCGACCACCTGTGCGCACTGAGGGAGAGGAACTAAAGACTATGGAAGGCTCTGGAAGATCGCCTGGTTTATCAGCCCGATTAACGGTAGCATCGTTTCATTCTTCGTTTCTTTTTGCGTATTTACTTATTATTTTGCCGTCTCTAAGCAGATGGCTGAGGACGAGCAGAGCGAGCCGTGGCGTCGACGTCGGCTGGCTGGAGCCTAAAACTGACCAAAACAAGCTTTTTTTTTAAATATTGTTGCGTAATACGTGAAAGCATTTTTACTGCGCATGCGCGAGTTACTTTTTGCGGGATCACTCGTCTTCTGTGCCTCCGTCACCTCTGTAGCTTCTGTCCGTTCTCTCCGACGCGACGCAGGGGAGGCTGCGTATATCAGTTGCCTAACACTTCGCGAGAATTGAGGAGGTAAGATACAGCTTTCCTATTGGGCGTATGTGTAGAAACGTGAGGTTATTTTGAGTAGTGTGTTTGCTGTTCGAACCGAACATTACTATATTAGTCGTAACTTCCCCTGTAAAAAGGGAATTATGTTGACGTTGTTCTCCCACCTCACGTGGACGTTACGAATGACGCGGTGCAATTTCATTCGAACTAAATTCGGTATCAACAGTTATACTTCATATCCAACATGAGAATGTTTTTAACTTCGCCGGATTAATTTGATGCCAGGAACTCGTGTTGTGACTTTGAAATGGGTTGAAAGGCACGCTTTGTAAATGACCGTAGCTGTATATTATAGCTTCATCATCATTTGACTCGTCGCGGCAGGCCTTTATTATTCTCAAATTCAAATGTGTCGTCGCGATCTGGTGGTGGATGCCTGAAGCAGAGATAATTGGTGCTCGCGCCCTTTCGAACTTGCAGCGAAAGCCGGGGCAGCCTATGGAAGCTTAATTAAAACAGGAATGGGTATAAAGGAGCACGTGGTTGAAGTTGCGAATAGTTTAGACTGGGGTGCTGTGGGCCTCTTAATAATATTAATAATAATAATGACAATAATAATAAAAATTATAACTGGCTGTGTGGGAACCATGGGGCTCCCTATATTTCTATCTAAGCCTAGCTTCATGCAGGCCGTGGGAGTCGTCGTCACCAATGGCGGTGGCCTCCCGGATACAAGGAGCCGAGGCCGAATTCCGCGAAGGGGCCTGCTCTCCCTCGCCCACGTAGGATGAATGTGCCGCCGGCACACCCTTGGGAGGGATTGTGAACGCGACCCGTCTGCGGGAGACCTGCCACCGGCCTCCCCGGGCGCGTCACTATTCCCGCAGGCTACATAAGCCGGCCCCGAAGGAGGTACCTGGGACTCTCGTCGGTGGAGACCCTGGCTCAACGGAGCTCGGTTTTTCTTTGTGGGCCTCCGACTTCCCGTGAATCTGTCTAATACGGCAGCGCGGGAAACCGACCGGGTGATACTGGCAATTGAGCCAGCGCCCAGACTTTTCCTGTCCAAGAGCAAAACGTGTTGGCATTGGAGTCAATGAACACGTCGAAAACAAACTCACTGTGTTGCTGTTGTCTCTCGTTTACCGGTGCCCAAAAAGGCAGTCAATGGACGGACCCGGCCGTAGCCGCGCAAAGAGCGGACTATGGAGTGGGTATTCACCTCAATGAGGACCAGGGGTTAATTGTGAAATCCCACAACTGCCACGGGGTAATTTTGACACGACAGGGGTTGGTTCGTCCAAAGCCGCCTGTTTGTAGGATTGAATTAAAATAGCACTGTTGAACCCCCTCCCTCCCCCCCCCCCCCCCCCCAAAAAGCAGTTCAAATAATCATAATACTTATAATAACGTTTGTTTATGTGGTTGGACCCATCCACGGGACGCAGTTTCGTAAAAGCGAGCGAGGGCGTGTGTGACTAACTGACTAACCAACAATGGTAATAATGATAATAACAATAATTGCCTCAGGCTCCAACGTGGACTTCGTCAGAATTGGCAAAAGATTACTTCAACTTTTTTTTTTGTGGTACACCGTTTGGCGTTTACGGAAATCACGGAATCACGGGGGGGGGGGGTGGAATTACGAGTTCTCAAATTCAAACACAGGGAACTTCACGAAATAATATTTGTCAGGGTAAGTCTATCTCCAGACATCGCAGTATTTCTTTGTGTACTAAAGCTTTCTTTTTTGAGAAAACGCAGTGGCACTCTCAGAAACTTTGACTTGGCTGGTCCCTTCGTCCATAATTTTCACTTGGGTGGTGGACACTGATTCTGCCGAGAAACATCGTTCGAGCACTCCTCAGTGTAGTCAGATGGTCGCACAAGAGACCGCCAAACGACTGGAGGGAACAACCCAAATGTAGCAAAAGCCGCTAAAATTCGTTGCTTTCTCAAAAACAAATCATAATTGACTTATCAAATTTTAGATATACACGGTGCCAAAAAGTTCCCTCTAATTAGCAAGATTTCCCTTATTTTCACATGGACCTGAATATTACCTTAATCTGGGAAATTTCTCTCGGGTTGGCAGCCCTGACTATAGTCAGTTACAAGTTAAGAAGGTAGGAGAAGCTCCTCCCACAAGCGGGGTGCGCCGGTTTCAAATCCCTCCGCAATCGAAAGAAGAGTTCACTGGAAACACTCCTTGTTCCGCTTCAATGGATAGATAATGGCCACAGAGTGGTGGAAACTTGTCTCCGACCCCCACTTTTTAAGAAAGCGACCTATGTATTCATCGGAGAGGGAACCGAGCCCCTGAAATCAGCCTTCGGAGGGGACGCTAATCCCCGAAAGTCGTCTTTGTTTGCATCGGAGGGAGCAGACTCTAATCTACCTCTCGTGGCTTCCACAATGCTAAGTCAAAGTCGAAAGATAAAGCAAATATGTACAGAAAGGCAAGACCCTCCTCGCGCGTTGGCCGCGACGTCACGGAAACGATGGGACGCTATTGGATGCGGAGGTGGCGGAGGGATATACGATTCCCTTTGAGGGGCATTTGCCGCTACCTTCTTGACTTGTAACCTACTATAGTGATCTTTTTAGAGCGCAGCTCTTAGGCGCCCGTTTCCGGCTTGAGCGGCGTCGGCGTCGCCGTCGCCGTCTGCTCAACCGCGCGGTGCATTATGGGACGCGTGACGTCACTGATGACGTCATCAGTGACGTCACTGATGACGTCATCGTCACTGATGACGTCATCGGCATCGTCACGTGACCCCCCCAAGGTCACTTGCCCCACCCCCGAGTACCCTTCCCTCCTCCTCCTCAAGAGCTGCGCTCTAATTCGGCGCTACAGGGAGTTGTAAACGGCTTTCACTTTTTTATTGTTATTTGAAGTCTCACGCATTGACTGCCATTGATACCGTTTATGCGCATTTTTTTTTTGCGTTATTGTTTGTTGTACTCATTTTGATGCAACTGCAGCAAGTACCACAACCTAATTTTTTTTATTGTACACCGCCTGACATGAAGTTCACAACAATGTGTGGACTTCAGCCTCCGGACCACCGCCGTTCAATTCCTTAACCCCTTGAGTCACCGTGCTGTGGGCTGCAATGTGGTTTACTATCACGAGCTTGGTGACTACGGAAGGTCATCAGCGAGACCTGAAAATATGGGGGTGGTCGTTCGATGCCCCACGTAGCCGGTAAGCAAACGCAGAGAATGAGACGGAGGCGTGTCATCAGTTAACAACAACAAAACAGTGTTTATAGGCTCGAAACGAACATATAAAGGGAATTAAAAGGAGCAGAATGTACATTTTACAAGACAGTCCAACTGCGAACGAAAACATATCGAGTTAAGCAAAGAGAATGCGTTACACACTGAGATAAGTACGCGTCTACAAAGTTCAAGACGAAAGTAAGAGTCCAATTAGCGACAGTCGAAAAGAAAGTTCAGAATGGGAGCAGCATACAGTTGACCGGGGAGCACGGTGGCAGTCCATCCACAGCGAAGACACACGTAGAGCGGCCCCCGAAGCGGCGGTCCTTCCGGAGCTGCATGTGGTCGGTCTCGGAGATGCGATGCGGCGGCTCGGGTTCCCGGGAGTACGCGGCGGCGGCTTTCTTCCCCGGAGAGTGGACTGAAGCTGTGGCCCAGTTGGCTTCTTTTTAAGAGGGAGCGCTCCTCGAATTTCAACTCCGATAGGAACTTTTCAAGAATCCAGATGGCGAGCGCGTCAAAGGCGTGAAAAGGCGCTCTTCCTCCGACGCGAATGAGTGCGTAACGTATCTGGGTCTAGCAGCGAAATGAGAGCTCGTGTCTCTTAAAACTCCTCGGGAAAGAACGTAAACCACATTTTGGTTCGTTACAGTTGCATTTCCTTCAGTGTAGTCGAAACGCAACCAAAATGCCGCTAGTGATAGCCTTCACAGTGCTTCCGTGCCCCGAGAAATCCGCGGACGGCGCTTTCACGTCTTCTTCGGTAGGGTGACGTAAATGACACGTGATGACGTCGCATTCGATGCTCGCAGCGCATTCGCGGGTTTGTGAGGCTCGTGCAGAGTCGCCCACGGCGGCGGGCGTGGCGAACGGCGTGCCGCGGGCGGCAGTCGCCCCGAGGGGCTAGAGGAGTGCGGTAACTGTGCGTTCGCGGGGAGTGACTTCTCCGGAGGATTTGCGGTACTCTGAACGCCGATATGTTGTCCGTCCGGCGGTGACGGCTGTTCGCGCTCGACCGCTCTGTTGTGGTCATGGCCGTTATTGGTTGAGAAAGCCTAGACTTTTCAGTTGCGATATGTCAGTCGGCTGGCCTTCCCGAAGAGAAGAACCAAAATCAAGAGGTAAGCTATTTTTTTTATGACGTCCCCATTTAGTTAGGATTTCTGTCGCAAGTGATGTACATTTTCACTTTATCAGAATCGTGCGATTGCCGCGATCAATTGAGAGTCACTTTGTGTACTTCAGGTTGGTGTGAACTACACACTGAATAAACGTATAGCTTCTAATGTAAACGATCGAAACAGCAGCAACCAAAAGCGCACAAAGTAGTTCATACAAAAAGGGAGGAACACGTTGCACGGCACCTTTGACACTGCATGGCCGCCATATTGAAGTTATAAAAAGTAAAACATAGCTGAAACAAGAGGCCCCTACGCCAACAACTTCTGTCCTGCTAAGGATGATCCTGCAGGCGAGAACAATTTACCAATACACAAATTGAGCTTAAGACTCTGGGCGCAGTGCGGGTGACTTTCAGGTTGGAAAGAGTAAGAAAGAGACAAGACATGCATCACGTACACTCCCGCTCGCGAACCTCGAAAGGTTGAGCTAACAAAGAAGAAACTAGCAGGACGAAAACAGCGCGCACGTACCCGTGCTTTCGCAGCGACTGAACCAGCGACAGAGATACATACAGGCTACGAGGAGAAAATATGGTTAGGGAAATGAAAACGCGTCATGTTTAAATAAACATGATAAAAATAAATTACAGGATGCCGCTACTTCTGTGACATCTACTCATATTTCTACAACCACCAAATAATATATTTGCAATAACATGTTTAGTTTATTAAACATATTCATGTAATATTATGTAATAATTTTTATACATGAATTTTGGTTTGTTCATCAGCTTTATATTGTGCCCTTTGTTTAAGCGTACGAAAGAAAAATCCTCACCCTCTTTGCTGAAATAAAAGAGCACATCCAGACCATTACGCAACGGCTTGAGGGTGGAAAAGAGCTAGTATCAGCTCTCACAGCAGAAGAGCGGAAGTGATGTCTTCCACTTGCCTCTGCTATCACCGGAAACAATCGAAAGCCTGGACGAACTGGAGGCCACACTGACGGATGATAACTACTGGCACCACTTTGTGAGTTGAAGTTTAGTAGACTCGTAATCTGTCCAACATGCTAGACATTTTTTATTGTATGTGAGCTCAACGCATTCAATATTTTATATCTGTTTTTTCAGGTTCGGCACGTTTCACGAATTGGGGGAGGAGACACCGCAAAACTCGGTGTAATGGAAGCGACGAGAAGGTTGCTCGGAAATCATCTCTGCAAGAGCTACAGCCTAGATGGGACAGAAAAGAAGCGCACATTTTCTAACACCATCTTATAAAAGTGCATCAAAGGTACGTCTGCTTAACAACATCATATATTTGTTTTTGAACCTGTATATAAGTATATATATTATATAACACGAGGACGAAGAAAAGAAGAGAAAGACCAAGATTAACGTTGGAAGCTTCACCTCTCTGGCTCCTACAGGAAGGGGGTAGTGTGAAAAAAATAAGAGCGCTTTGTGTGTTGCTTGGTTTATTATTGTCTAACTTCGTGAAGCTTTTCTCGGACACATAACTACATAATAAGCTTTGCAAGAATTTGAATAAGAATACATATTTCGCTACCAACATGAAATTGACTTAAATCTCTCCAATACTCAAAACATTGTCTGTGAGAAATATTTAAGAGGCTGTTTAACCATGGTCGTAAATCTATTTCAAGTTGTGGAATGTTGCTTCTCTGGAAGATAAATTAGAACCTTGTTCTAAACATATCACGACATTTTTATTATCTGCCCACATAATTACATGAATCAATGTGCATCCTAAAAGCTGTGCTCGTCACTTGAAGCAAAAAATGCGTGCATGGTTCATGTGCTGCGCTGGCTAGAACTCTCGAAATTTTGTTGTCAAAGGGAAGAACACGATGTTTCTCGTTTGAAACGTCATATTATGACAGAATGACAAATAACCGATCTCACAGCTACTTAATTAGTAAGATAAGGGGAAGTATAGAAACACAATGTCAGCAACAAATATTCTTACATTAGGGTTTTTGACGTTAAAAGGAGTATAATCGTTATACTCGTTTTCACGAGTATAAGATAGAATTAGCTTGAAATATGTACATTATGAACGTCATATTTTCAGCTAATTTAGAATTATCTGTTTAATTAATGCATTCCAGAAATCGACCGGAAGACAATATATGCACTTTCATGACTTTTTTCAGAAGGCGTCCTCAAAGTGTAGAAAAGTCAAAAGAAGACGACATAGATAGGAGGATTTCAAGTTATCTGGTGGGAGCGAGTGACAGGAGAGGTCGTCGTGAGAAAAGAAGGAAGAGGAGCCGGGAATACGGCAACTCTGCAACATAACTTCGGAAGTTCTAATCACGGAGTGATTTGAATTAGCATTCAATCTCTATCATTCAAATTATAGTCCAGGTTTTCCTCGAAACGAGTGATTCCAGCTGTTTTTTGTACGCATCTGTGCAGTAAAGGTGCTTCAGTTTATTCCTCTGCCGCAATTTTGAGTAAACTTATGTGAATTTAATACCAAGTCTATATTATGCATGCTGTCAAATAGGAAGGGGCCCACCAATTCTAACCACTCAAGTACCTCCAAAAGGTACCCAAGTTACAATTACAAGAATGAAACTTTGTTCTAAATTAGTTGCAGAAAATTTTGCCCATTAGGTTAGCCTACATATTTTAATTCGTATACTTATTGCTCTCTTATGCAGTTTGTGGACACCCTGGCGACTCCCCAGCCCAGTTGCCCGACTGCGGGGCACAGGTGGCGAACTTTTCTCGCGTTGTGGCGACGTCACATCGGCCACGCGCACATCGTACGCGCCACCTAGATTAGGAGTATGAGAGGCGGCGCCCAGCGAGTCGCTGGCTGAACTCAGACGCCACCGGTGCTCCCTGGTTGTCTGTTATTATTCTTCATCCTCTGTTCCATGTCCAATTAAATGTAGTTTCTTGTTGTTGAAACCGTTGGCTCCGTGTTATTCCTCCGGGTCGGGTATGCAGCAAGGCAAACCGACCACAATGGCGCCCAAGCGTGGTATGCTGCGGAATGTCACGAGGCTTCGTTTCTTCTTTCGTTAAGCCTCTTTCCCACTCCCCGTGTTTCCTACCGTCGCTCCGTGCTTCCATCACGTCCGCGTTTGTTGCATTGGCCTGTCTCTGACTGTTTTTGTGACCTCGGCAATCGTTTCGCGCGCTTGTGTTAGTTTCTGGGGGGCGTTTCCTTTTCTTTGCGCTTGTGTTGAGCTTGTGTTGGGTTTTGGGGGGGGGGGGGCAGTTTCTTTTTTTTTTGTGCTTGCAGACATGCTCACACGGGAGCAGGAGGCCGCGATGGCCGCAGCGGCACAAATTAACATGCTCACGAAGGTCACGGAGATGTGCGACTCCGTGATGCAGTGCCTGGCCCACACGTTTGGCCAGGAGGAGACCCCACCGCGAGAGCCACGACCACACTTGATTGTTCCAGTCTACACGGGGTACGACGACGTCAAGTGCATGGCAGACTGTGCGAGCTGCAGACGTACCTCCTTGCCCCCGGTGTCTCGGAAGCCTTCATCGTGGGCCGGATTGTCCCGCAGGCGTTGCAAGACAGCGCCAGGTGCTGGTTGGGGTCGCAGGCCCCCTTTAGCAGCCTGGTGGACTTCCAGACAGGGCTTTGAGAAGAGCTCCTGCCTGCAGACTACGCGACGCAGATTCTCCGAGAGCTCGAGGCTAGGACGCAGCACCCGGACGGAAGTCTGGTCTGGTACTTTCGGGTCACGCAAGAGCTCTTCAAGAGGGCGGACCCGAAGTCACTGGAGCCGGACAGAGTAGCTCGGGTCAGAAGACAGTGTAACCCAAGAGCTATCCCGGGGCGCCTGCCTCATTGAGGAAGCTCTTCATGCCGAGCGGAACTACGTGCCGCCGCCACTAGTTAAGTACGCGCTCGAACTGGCATGCGCCTGGCGGGGCCCTGAGGCTTTCCCCACCTCGTCAACCAGGAGAGTTGGCGTTGCGTGCGTGGCGATCTCCCGTGTGGAATAAGCTGATGTTCGCCTAACTCTCGTCGAGAGGTCCCCGGAGGCCACAGCGGGGCCCGTGAGGGTCTCGGGCGGGGGTAGCCACGACAGGTGGGAAGTCGTTGGCCGTGCCCTATCGTGAGCTGGGGCCCAACGGAGATCACCACCCAGGCAAACCGTATTCCTCAGTCTGCTCCTGCAAGTGCTGGTGAAAACTGGCACGGTGCGGTCACAATCCCGCAGCCATGCAGCATTGACCCCCGCCGCAACGGAACAAGCCCTCCCCACAACAGCCGGTCGCAAGCCCGGTGGAGGCCCTCTCGCAATGGTTCTTTACCCGATCACTGGAGGCGGTCCGACGAGCACCTCGGTGCGGGTGGCCTAAGCAGGCAACTGTCGTCGGACTGCTGCTACGAGTGCGAGCAGCCCGCCATCACCGAAAGCAGTGTCCAAGCCTTCTTGGACACTGCTTGTCCAAGGAAAGTGTGGGCACCTTGGCGGCTCTCCAGCCCAGTCGCCAGACTGCGGGGCACAGATGGCGAACTTTTCCGGCGTGGGAACGGAATCAAACCGGCCACGCGCACGTCGCGTGCGCCACCTTGATAAGGCGGATCAGAGGCGGCGCACAAGGAGTCGCTGCCTGGACTTAGGCGCCGCTGGTAGCAATGTTAATCGTCTCGTCCATGTCCCATTAAATGTAGTTTCTTTTTGTTGAAACCATTGGCTCCGTGTTATTCCTCCCGGTCGGGTATGCAGCAAGGCAAACCGACCACAGTCTGACAAGAAAACAGCGCACCCTCAAAACAAGAACTCTAAAGTTTTCATGCACACAAAAAGAGCCACTTACACAGTGCTGACTGACAACTCTTGGTTATATTTACAATATTCGTTTTCGTCTTTTTGGGGTTTCTATGGAAAAACATTGCCCTTTTCTTCTCCCTCCTTCTTCCTGTGTTTTTGTGATAGGATGCTAAACCATAAAATTATTGTAATGCTAAGTACTCTAGTTCTTTTTTGGATAACATTATGGAAGGAGTGCTGACACATCTCTCATCTTGCCTGGCAATGTTCTCTGCTTCCATAATTTCTCTTGTTAGCTTTTCGTAGTTCCTGTCTAACACTGTGCATTTCTCCAGCTGTGCTGAGCAGCCACAGTCTCGACAGTGCATTCCCAGGTGTCCGGAGTTTCTGTTGGTGATGGCGCAGTTGTGCTCACGAAGGCGATCGTTGACGCACCGTCCGGTCTGTCCTATGTGTTGTTGTCCACCGGAAAGAGGGAAGGAGTAGACCACCTTTTCGGTACACTGTACAAAGTTGTTTTTATGTTTCTTCGTGCACCTGACTGTGGTTCTTGTGGGTGTGTTTACTCTCTTGCACAAGTTATGAAGTTTGTTAGGGGCTGAGAAGACGATTTCCAGGTTAACTCTATTAGCAATTTTTTTTAGAGCGTGGGAAAAGTTGTGAATATATGGCACAATGATCTGTTTTTTGGCCCTGTTTTTTTTTTTTAATGTGGTCCCCTTGCTTGATGTCTTTGATGAGTCTTTCGGCCAATGATGTTAGTAAGGAGGTTGGATATCCTGCGCATTTTAATCGAGAGACTTTCCCGCCGAAGCTTGTTTGCATGAAATGGCAGCATGATTTTGTAATTGCGTTGTTGAGACTTAACCGCGCAATGCTCCGCTTAACAAGTTTTGAGTGCGCCGAGTTGTAAGGTAGAAGCGGCTTTTTCCCCCTGGGCTCATAGGACCAGCAGGCATGATAAGGTAAAATAAAAAGTCGCAGATCCAGGAATCTTAACGAGTGCTCAACTGGAATTTCTTGCGTAATGTCCAAAGGGTTCATGCAGCCTTCAAAGCTGTCTAGAACTTCGGCAACCATGGTCGTAAAGTCGTGATCATCGGTTTCTAGCACGATTAAATAATCGTCAACATACTGGAAGACTTTTATAACTTTGGAGGTATCCAAGGTGTGCTGTAACTGCCTGTCTTGGTGGGCAAGATAGAGGTCGCTAAGGACAGGGGCAATGCATGATCCTATGCAGACTCCCTGCTTTTGTAGGTACGTGTGACTATCCCAAGTAGCGAACGTGGATTTGAGATAGAGGTTAATCAAGTTCAAAAATTCTCCTTGGGATATGCTCGATGCATTCTGGAATGCAATAGTGCCATAGGTGTCTATGCTCTCCTCATTGCACTGTAGAAGACGGTCTTGGGGCAGAGCACAGTAGAGGTCCTTAATATCGATGGAGAACGCTTTGAGAGTTTTCCGACCCTGATGCTCATGGAAGAAGGTGAAGACTTCGTAGGAACTTCTGATCAGGTACGGATCGTCAGCGTTGAGCATATTCCGTCTTTCTTGTAAATATAAGGCCACAGACTTTTGCCACGTTCCCCTTTCAGAAACGATAACTCTAAGGGGGCAGTCTGTTTTGTGAGTTTTTGCGCTGAAGAATAATTCGAGGCTCAACTTTTTACTGCGATCAATATAGGAGCAGAGCTGTTTTAAATCTTGTGATTGGCAAAATTGTTTTGCTTCCCTTTTCACTTTTTCCAGAGAGGTCTCATTGTGGCTGCAGAAAACAGATTCGATTGCTGTTAATGCCTTTTCTCGAAATGTGTCCTCCGGCATGAGGACAAAGCCTCCTTCCTTGTCAGCGGGCATAAGATATAGTGAGTGCTCTTTTAGGTATGTTTCTACCCTCTTGATGGGTAGAGGAGTAACTGATGGCTTTTTTCGAAGAAGTATGTCCACTCCTTCAGAGGTACAACGATGAATCTCGGTCTCTGGCGCTCGTCTTGATACTTGCCTGACGATGGAAAGTAGCTCTGGTTACGTCTTTTTAGGTTCCACCGCGAACTTCGGGCCTAGACTGAGAACATGCTGCACAGAGTCCGGTAAATTGATGTCTCCTATTGTGCGCACTGGGTTACTCGAAGCCGTTTCTTTCTTTGGTTTGTTGATGCGGAGGTGCCATAGAGTGAGTCTCCACAGATGTTCAGTCATGTTTTCTATTAGGGAGACGTAATGGCGCCATATTCTTCTTCAGAAGAGATGGTTCCAGTTTTCACGCAGTTGTAAGAACAGGCAGTTTCGGTAGTGCCGCGTCTGTCGATACCATTCGGCTTGAAGTATTTTTCAGATTCTTTTTCCATGGCCTACGGATGGTATGAAACCTCCAAATAGGGCCTTGACCTCAGGAGGCAACATCTGTACTCGTATACAGTACCCAAAGGTTCTCGCTTGACAGACGCAGATGGCAATTAAGGTTACAAGAATGTCCGGGTTCAAGGGATGAAGCTTAAAGGAGCACTGACAACCCAAAGGTCGTATTTTTTTTTTATTGTCTAAAACGATGCAAGTTGTAGTCACAGACACGCAAAAAAAACCGCATCGCGAAAAAAAATTTCCCCGCGCGCGCGTGCGCCTTTTTATTTTTGGCGTTTAAATTTCCCGCGCTCACCTCCTCGCTTCTTTTGATCGGTGACGTCAAAAATCAGGAATTTTAGAAGCTTTGTAGGTGACATTTCTATAACATTTAATAACGGCAATCGTAAAACATGCTTTTTAACGCAATTGCGAGCGCCCTACGGCCCCTCTTTCTGAAATACCAGAAATCAGAGTTCGGTGTGATGTTGCTTCCTAGATTTGTACCCTTCCTCGGAAAACTTGTCGGCGTCGTCGGCGAGCAACACGGCGAGTGGGGAAAGGAACCGGTTCTTTCCCGCGCCGGCGTGATATCACCTCCATCTCGCTTGGGGTTGCCGTGGCAACGGCGGAGGTCTAAAAAAAAGTCGAGTCTCAGGAGACCGCAAAGTTTGACCCGCTGTACTGGCGCGGATCGCGCGGGAACTTCAAATTCGGCATTTGGAAATTGTTTTTTTAATTCACAAATACTGAATTTTCAAGTTTCGAATTTTGAGGGTAATGTCCCGGCATCGTTTTCAATCGTTTCGGATAATAAAAAAAAAATATGATTTTCACGTGTCAGTGCCCCTTTAAAAGGGCCCGAAGAACTAGATATGAAACTTGTTAAAACGGAGGTTCGGGCGAGTTGGTTGTTCACGACTGACAAGGAAACAGCGCACCCTCAAAATAAGCACTCTAAAGTTTACATGCACACAAAAGAAAGAGCCACTTACACAGCGCTGCCTGACAACTCTTGGTTATATTTACAACTTTCGTTTTCGTCTTTCTTGGGGTTTCTATGGAACAAAATTGCCCTTTTCTTCTTCCTCCTTCTTCCTGTGTTTTTGTAATAGGATGCTAAACCATAAAATTATTGTAATGCTAAGTACTCTAGTTCTTTTTTGGATAACATTATGGAAGGAGTGCTGACACATCTCTCCTCTTGTCTGGCAATGTTCTCTGCTTCCATAATTTCTCTTGTTAGCTTGTCGTAGTTCTTGCCTAACACTGTGCATTTCTCCAGCTGTGCTGAGCAGCCACAGTCTCGACAGTGAATTCCCAGGTTTCCGGAGTTTCTGTTGGTGATGGTGCAGTTGAGCTCACGAAGGCGATCGTTGACGCACCGTCCGGTCTGTCCTATGTATTGTCGTCCACAGGAAAGAGGGAAGGAGCAGACCACCTTTTCGGTACACTGTACAAAGTTGTTTTTATGTTTCTTCGTGCACCTGACTGTGGTTCTTGTGGGTGTGTTTACTCTCTTGCACAAGCTATGAAGTTTGTTAGGGGCTGAGAAGACGATTTCCAGGTTAACTCTATTAGCGATTTTCTTTAGACCGTGGGAGACCTGGAAGACCTGATGCTCTTCCATGAGCATCAGGGCCGGAAAAATCTCAAAGTGTTCTCCATCGATATTAAGGACCTCTACTATGCCCTGCCCCAAGACCGTCTTCTACAGTGCATTGAGGAGAGCATAGACACCTATGGCACTATTGCATTCCAAAATGCATCGGGCATATCCCAAGCAAAATTTTTGAACTTGATTAACCTCTATCTCAAATCCACGTTCGCTACTTGGGATAGTCACACGTACCTTCAAAAGCAGGGAGTCTGCATAGGATCATGCATTGCCCATGTCCTCAGCGACCTCTATCTTGCCCACCAACACAGGCAGTTACAGCACACCTTGGATACCTCCAAAGTTATAAAAGTCTTCCGGTATGTTGACAATTATTTAATCGTGCTAGAAACCGATGATCACGACTTTAACACCAAGGTTGCCGACGTTCTAGACAGCTTTAAAGGCTGCATGAAACCTTTGGACATTACGCACGAACTTCCAGTTGAACACTCGTTAAGATTCCTGGATATGCAACTTTTTATTTTACCTTATCATGTCTGCTGGTCCTATGAGCCCAGGGGGGAAAAGCCGCTTCTACCTTTCAACTCGGCGCTCTCAAAACTTGTTAAGCGGAGCATTGCGCGATTAAGTCTCAACAACGCAATTACGAAATCATGCCCATTCCATGCAAACAAACTTCGACGGGCAATTATCTCGATTAAAATGCGCAGGATATCCAACCTCCTTACTAACATCAGGGGCCGAAAGACTCATCAAAGACATCAAGCAAGGGGACCACATTAAACAAAAAGAAAAAGACAGGGCCAAAAAACCGATCATTGTGCCATATATTCACAACTTTTCCCACGGTCTAAAGAAAATCGCTAATCGAGTTAACCTGAAAATCGTCTTCTCAGCCCCTAACAAACTTCATAGCTTGTGCAAGAGAGTAAACACACCCACAAGAACCACAGTCAGGTGCACGAAGAAACATAAAAACAACTTTGTACAGTGTACCGAAAAGGTGGTCTACTCCTTCCCTCTTTCCTGTGGACGACAATACATAGGACAGACCGGACGGTGCGTCAACGATCGCCTTCGTGAGCACAACTGCACCATCACCAACAGAAACTCCGGATACCTGGGAATGCACTGTCGAGACTGTGGCTGCTCAGCACAGCTGGAGAAATGCACAGTGTTAGGCAGGAACTACGACAAGCTAACAAGAGAAATTATAGAAGCAGAGAACATTGCCAGGCAAGAGGAGAGATGTGTCAGCACTCCTTCCATAATGTTATTTAAAAAAGAACTAGAGTACTTAGCATTACAATATTTTATCGTTTAGCATTATATTACAAAAAAACACAGAAAGAAGGGGGAAGAAGAAAGGGCAACTTTTTTTCTATAGAAACCCCAAGAAAGACGAAAACGAAAATTGTAAATATAACCAAGAGTTGTCAGTCAGCGCTGTGTAAGTGGCTCTTTCTTTTGTGTGCATGAAAAGTTTAGAGTGCTTGTTTTGAGTCTGCGCTGTTTCCTCGTCAGTCATGAACAACCAACTCGCCCGAACCTCCGTTTTAACAAGTCCCGACCACAGTGTTTAGGATATTTTTGTTTTGTTTGCTGCTCTTATTTCTTCTGTTGGTGCACCAAGGGGAAGACCGATGTGGTTGTTTCTCGTCACCCAAAGTAAAGGTTATTATTAATAATATTATTATTTTTATTATTATTTTATTATTAATTATTATTTCTGGAGTCGATTTACGGTGTCAGATGTCCTGGTTGCAATAAAGAAGCCTAGTAATTCAATCTCGGTGGGTCCTGAAAATATTCCTGGTCCCATTGTCAGGGCCTACGCGGAGCTGTTCCCACCTACCCTGGCAACTGTCTTTATAACGTCAGTAAGGTCTGGTGGGTTTCCAGAGTTATCTAAAACATTTTACGTTGTACCTGTTCATAAATCTGGGAAAAAGTCGGAGGCCTTGAACTACCTACCTGTGTCGTTACTTTGGTGTGTTTCGAATGTTTTTGAAGCTGTGGTCCTCTTATATTTGTATTACATTTTTAGAAACATCCCTGTCGCACGTCAGCTCGACTTTATGCCGGGTCGGTCCACAGTAACCAATATAACGTGTTTCATAAATATCGCTGTGCCCATTCTGAGTAATTGTAGTCAGCTTGGTGTAATTTATTTTGACCTGAGCAAGGCATTCGATTTAGTATACCGTTACCTTTTCTTGAACAAAATCAGCGAATGGGAATGAGAGGATCAATGCTTGCTTGGTCTTCTTGTTACCTAAAAGACCGCCAAAATAGTTAGAATTGAGTGTGTGCACTCTTCTTCATATCACACCTCTTCTGGTGTCCCCCAGGGCTCGGTTCTGGGACCACTATTGTTTACACTGTTTGTAAATGATGTGCAGTCATAGCTATTCTACTCATCCGTTTTTCACTTTGCGGATGACATGAAGATATTTTGAGAAATACAGTCAGAGGAGGACTGATACGAGCTGCAGGGAGATATAGACAGAATTGGAGACTGGTGCTCGGTCAATAATTTAGGGCTCAATAGAACAAAAACGAAAGTTGTCACCTACAGTCGCAAAACGGGAGAAATTATGTTCCCCTAAGAAAATAAGTCCGAGAGAATTGCGCGTACTGAAACAATTTGAGATCTGGGAGTTTACTTCCACTCAAATATAAAGTTTCGCTCTCAGGTGGACACAACATTTGTTACTGCAATGAAAATGCTAAGAATGATCAGCCGTATCACGAGTGAATTCTTGCAGTCTTTTGTATTTATCACTTACTTTAAAGGATAATTGCAAAGAAAAAAGTGTTTATAAACAGCCTAATTGGGACAAGCATGTCACAAAACAAATCTTGCGCGAAAAAAAAAAAATTCTATTTATATAATTACGCCACAAGGCGTAATTTAGTCGGAGTGACAACCTCTCCACATTTGAAACTCCCGCTCTTTCGACCCGCGCGGAGGAGAAGTACGCGCTGCCCCTTACTCTTGGATTTGCTCCTTTTTTTACTTCGGAGTTGAACAGTGTAACGACTAACGCAGCGTCTCGACCCCATGTGCGTCTTGTGTGCGTACCACAGCCTTTTGTAAATTCTGTGTTCTATGCAACTATTGTCCGTGACAGGTCGAGAACGAAGTGAAAGCTCCTCCCACCCCTTTTCCCTTCAGCGGAGCGAACGGTGGAGAGGAGGTCGCCTCCTCTCCAGCGTTCGCTGTCCTAAAGTGGAGAGAGGTGGGAGGAGCTTCCACTTCGTTCATGACCTGTCACCGACTATAGTAACGTTGGTTCTGTGCGAACGACGCTCAAAATCGACCCTGAATTGAAGCGTCAGCTTCTAGGCCGCTTTGAGCAACTGGGTCTTCGGCCATACCAAGATAGCCGCTGAAGACGGCTGCCAGCTACGAAGACGGCGCACCGCCTGAGCCTGCCGAGCCTTCGGCGCGCACGGTAGGAAAAGCGTCGGGATCGCTTCGTGTCTCAGTCGCGGATGTTCGGTGCACCCGGTGCGAATCTCGAAGGCCTCCGGAGCGAAAGGACGAGAACATACCTGGAGACGTTCGTCGCTTCGCGACCGCCCGATCTGCCTCCAACCAAATAGCATCCAGCTCGTCATCTTTCGGGGCGACATGGCTGCCCGGAAGACTCGCTGTCGTGTTCACTAATCTGGGAGCAGTTTACAGAGCAACGGCACCGCTTTACAGGAGCTGACATCTCCAAAAAGTCGGTATTTGCACGCGCGTGCAGAAAACGAAAAGGCGCGCTGAGAAAGCAACGAAAATGCGCTACAAAAGAAAAGACCCCCCAAAAAACGAAAGTAACAAACCGCGCTATGAAAGCCAAAACCCCGCGTCGCTTCCTATCACTAACACCTGCTACAGCTGCTAAACACACTACTTCACTTCAGGAAGTCTCACTCAAGCACTTGGGTCAACAGGAAAAACTGCTCACTTAGGCGCAACGACTAGTCGAGGTAGGCTAGACAGGCGGGAGCAGAGACAGCGGCGTTCATGCTTTTGTTTGTTATGGTATTAATCCAAACGGAAGTACCCGTGTTGTAAACCTTTTGTAAAGAATAATATTAACTCTCATTACATGTGTTATTCTTTAAACGTAAAAATATGCCGCTCAAAGAGAAATTACAATATATCACAAAGGTTTAACAATCAAGATCTGAGCTGTCAATCATGCTCTTAGCCAATGAGAAGAGTCGCCATCGCACGTCACTCCGTGATGTATAGCAGCCACTCCGGGATGTATAATAGCAACTTTAGGGCGCGCGATTTAAAACAGACGAAATAGCCGCAAACTAAAATCAGATTCGCGAAATAAATATTGCTAAAACTTTTTTCTTTTTCGCGTAAAAATTGTTTTGGGACATGCTTGTCCCAATTAGGCTGCTTAAAATACAGTTTTCTTTCTTTGCAGTTCCGCTTTAAAAGTATTTGCCGCTCCCGCTTGGAATATGCATTTGTAGTCTGGAACGGGTTGCGAAATCAAATGAAGCTTTACTTGACCGCGTTGAAAGGAAATTTGTCTACATTCTTAACTACTGCTACTTGCGAAGCGAGCCATACAGTTATTCCAGTGTCTGTAGTTACTACAACATCGGACCTTTATATTACCGCAGGCTCTCTGATGACATTTTATTTCTCTTCAAATGTTTACACGGCAAGACTAATTCTCTTGAAATTTTATTCCCTATTTCGTTACGTCTGCGCCACTAAAGCACTGTGTCTAGTGGGGCATTTTACCCCCCTGCGGCAAATATGTTGAACTCTGTAACCCTCATGCCACTGAAATACAATGACTTTGCCGAAACACTAGGCATATTCCACGACATCATTTCAGGTCTTCGCGCGTCGTTAAGGCTAATGTAATGCAAATAATGGTGCTCTTGATTTTATTTTTTGCCTCCGTTTTTCCGGGAGCGAATTGGTGAATGTACTTCTGTGGACTGATTGAATGTGTATTTATCTTCATTAATATTTGTCTTCACTTATTTTGTCTTATTGTCTTCATGCGGCTTAATTTCCCTCTCTCGTTTATTCTTTGTCTCAGTGTTTTCCTCGTGTTTAAACAACACGCCTACTGGCTGTTCTTGAACATGCAATAACATTATTATTGTTATGATTATTATTATTATTATTATTATTATTAGTAGTAGTAGTAGTAGTGATATTAATATTATTCTATTAGTTTGTACGACTTTGGAAAACTGTCAGCAATGAGTTTGCCCAGTGTCACGCAAAATTTAGAATGAAGGCAAGGCGTTCAAGCACAGTCAAATTCCTTGATCAGTCACAAATACGGAATAAAAGATGGACACCTTGATTTTTTAATAAAAACACAATTTATTTATCGAGTAGAATAATATATATATAATAAAAACAACATTGTCAGGTGAAAGTTGACAAAGGAAGCTTCAAATGCAAAACATATTTGTATGTCACTTAGGCGAACTTTCCATAGTCATCTTGATTAATATAAGAAGTCAGAGCACCGCATAAAAGTATTTAAAATCCAAGTGTTTTGACCTCTCTGGAGCTTTATTAGTTAGATTTCTCGAGTCAGCTTCCATTTGCAGGGTTTTGGACAAACACTTTTTAAAAGTGTCTTCGCATTCTTGCATTTGAAGTCCACATCATATATCTTGTAGACCTCAAGATTGTTGTTGCTGGTAATAACTGAAACGCAAAAAAAAATATGCAAGTTTGTTTGACTTTTTATGTGTTTACACTGATCACGAAGCAACACCTAGAGTTATACTTGTAACTTGGGCAAGCAAAAAACTACGAAAATGTTTGTCACCAAAACGCTTAAATGCGATAACCGATCGAGTTCAAAGCTTTCCATTATTGCTGTAAAGTTATTCACCAGGTATAAAAGAATTATCTTCATAAAGTTTAAAAAACTTTGATATTCTTTAATCACCTAATCTAAATCGTTGCAAATTTACATTCCGGTGAAAATTGTCGTTGTAAATTTATATTCCGTGAAACTGTTGATGTCGCTTTAAATAAGAAAGGGTTAAAAATTCCTATTTATCCAACAAGATCACTATGCTTCTGCTTTTTCTTCAGTTAAAGTCTGACAGCTCTGAATATCAGGCAAACGTTTTCTAGGCCTCCCCAGTTAATATTTCGGATATTGCTCACTTCTTAATATGTATCAAGCTGTTATAGTTCAATTATAAGAGTGCTGAGCATGATATCTCCTCTGACCCAGGAATGTTTGCATCCATTTATTCGCTTATTTTGCAGCCTGATTCATTTTCCCCTTGAGTTTGCAAGCGTTGTGTAGACTTCTCTGAGAGCAACTCATGCATTGAAAATTGCAAAAGTAAAAAATAAGTAAATTTGAATTGTTAACGACCAATTCTTTGAGGGAAAGTATTTTATCATAATGCTTTTTCATCAATTACATTCCGGTGAAGGAACTAGGTAACAGTTAAATATCAGCCTTTTACCGCCTAAAGGCTTGAACACTTCCGTCGAAAACGTCTGTGCTAGTTGTACTGAATGTGTTATAAAAATGTGGGATGCGGTTCATGGGACTGGAAAGGTTGATTTTTTAAACTGATGAAGTAGGATTGACCCTCAAAAGCACTCACGGTACTACCTAACATTATTACAGACCAAATAGAAAGAACTCCTAGCTTTCACGTGCCTCTACTTTGCAGCAGGCACTAATTTTTGTTTTAGTCTTGTTTTCAGGAAAAAACGTGTCCGATCACCCGCATGCGAACGTCTCTCAGTGCCATTTCACACACTTTGTGTTTATATGATTTTACACATTTTGTATAATTTAAACGTATACTTGAATCTTTGATTTATTCATCATAATCTTATCGCTTTTTTATCTGTATGTTGTGCACGTTGTATGGTCACGAACCTGCCTCATATCAAAAGTTCGGTCGTTTTGTGCCAGGAATAAAAAAATATTATTGGCATTACTATAATCATCATTATTATTCTCTGTCTGCTACAAAATCAGTGGTTTCAAAAAGCAAACTGATTGACTGCGCTTGTAAGCAGCTGAAGCCTATAGTCGGCGGCAGGTTAATAATTAAGTAGATTCTCTGCTCCAGCCCAAACGTTCTGCGTTTTATAAAAGTTCATCGCACGCGCAGCCGTAGTCTGGTGGAAGGGAGCGAGCCCGTGTTAGAGGCGGATTCAACTGAATTTTTAGACTGTCGCCGACTATACGTTTCATAGTCGCCTCAGGTTGTAACCAGGACGATTATTAAACTTAAAGGTATACTGCGTTCACATTTCTGTACTTTGTAATGACGGGACGCTGCCTACAGACAAAAGTGCACATTCAGCAGATAGTCTAGAAAATAAGTTTAGTATGTCACGTATTGTTTTGTTTCCGCTAATGAGGGATTTTGCGACCTTCAATAGTATTCGTTTTATGCAGTTAAAGTTTATGTGGAGCGGGTTCTCTTGTCCAAACATTGATACTGTGCCTGACGTTGGCATTGCCTGTAAACACCTTTTGTTAAAAAAAAACGATGATAATAATAATAAAAGAAAAAATAGCTGCGCAAAAATATATATATGTATTCCTTCATACTCTTTTGGTTAGTAGTTTAGCCACGCCTATTAATATGCGAAGCCAATTTTGAGGAATATCACAGACTATGTAAAAAAAGCAAAAGGTGGAGTACCTATTCGCAGCATGACGCAATAATTAGAGTAATATCATGCTACCAGCACAATCGAGTTACAATTCCCGACACATTAAACCTCGGAAGCATTTTCATCTGGCACCTGGCAAGAAAATTAGTATTTTCTTGAGGAAGCTTTTTTCAAATCTCAGGCGAACATTTAGTCTAAACATGTGACTCGGGCAAAAGAAAACGTAACTGGAGATTTAAGTTACATCTATGACTTCCTATGAGCAGCGGGTCACGCTTTTAGCCCAATTTATTTTTTTCTTGTGGGAGGGCTATCAGTGCTACCACCACTCGTCGTTCCTTGTAATACCGCTTCTGACATTCACACTGCATGGAGAACAGTCAGATCTCCCGCCCTAACAAACATATTATTTTGCTTACCTTTCTTTCGTTTTTTATACATACATATCACATGTTAACTAGTGTTTCACTTACCAATCTTCAAATACAGCGCCTCGCCCTTGAATTGCTTAAGAACAATCACGTCCTCCCGAACAGCTGAAATAAAGCAATTAGGAACATTAAATCTGTCAAATATTAGCAGCTCGTCCTTTCTTTAAAATGTCCTCTTGCTCTAGATTTAGTGTTGACGTCATCCGAATTCGCACTTAGTTTGTTTGATTCAGCGAGTTGTGAATCCGTGTTCAGTTTTTTGCGCTTTTACGGCTAGAAAATCTTAGTAGGTATATTTGTACATATTGGAATAAAACAGCGCACAGATACAAAAAGGAAGAGACAAACCGGACAGGACAGAGCGCTGACTCGCAACTAAATCTTCTTTACTGAACGAAAAAGAGAAAGACAAAGGGAAAGAAAAAGATACCAAAAATAAAGAAAAAAGAAGAAAAACTCACATTATTATACGCAATCACACGCGCACCTTTCACCCATGGTAGATGACTACGGCACGCGCTGGACCCTCATTGTCAACTTCAGGAATTCCAGCTCCTTGCCTGACAACGCCACTGATGCTGCGCTGATACACTTTTTTCCGCTGCTGTGGATGTGGAAGGCCTCCAGCACCTCACGTGTCACTTTGTCCCTGTGTCGTCCCAAGATGGTGGTGGCACTAAAAAACGGCTCGCAGGCACTCTTTGCAGTGAACCGATAGGTGTCCTCCTACTGTCGCTCCGAGGGAGTACCTATGTTCGCGGAGCCTTTCATTCAGGCACCGTCCCGTTTGTCCCACGTAGGTGCGGCCGCACGAGAGGGGATACTGTAGACTACTCCCGTGACACATGGGACGAACGGCCTGACGTGCTTCTTGCTACACTTGTTCCTTGCGATTCCCTCTGCCTTCGCCTGAACTCTGGGGCAGATCTGGCTCATTTTTTGTGGTGCGGAGAAAACCACTGGGATTCCATATCGGTTTCCAACATTTTTTAAATTGTGAGAAATCCTGTGTAAGTACGGGATAACTACAGGTCGCTTGCGTTCCACATCCCGTTGTGTAGACTGGCTACCCTTTACTTTCTTCAGCAGTTTGCTTGCGACGTCTGAAAGTAGTGTCATTGGATAGCCAGCTTTCCGCAGTCTCTCCGTCTGTAGCCTAGAGCTCTCCCCCAGAGTGTGGAGGCATGATTTTTTGAGCGCTGAGCTCAGACACGATGTAACGATGCCCCGCTTCACAACGTTCGAGTGGGCCGACCTCCAGTCGAGGATGCCTTTCTTGGATCGTGGGCGATAGGTCCAGCAGACACGCGAGTCTCCTAGGCGAAGAGAAAGGTCCAGGTACTGGAGTACCCCCCTCTTTTGGGACCTCAAAGGTAAACCTAAGGCCTCCCCCACACTTCTCCAATACCGCCACCACTTTGTCGACCAGCGTTTCCAATATTCCAGATCTTCTGAAAAACACCAAAAAATCGTCTACGCGGGAAGGGTGCTACCGGCAAAAGTCGGGTGTGTGTATCGGCTCATGCGTAGCCCCCGTCTTAAGTGACATTTACCTCGGTAAAGTGGATTGTGCCATTGAAAGAGAGCTAGGCGGAACGAGTGTCATCAAGATAATCCGCTACGTAGATGATCTTTTGGTGTTTTACAGAAGATCTGGAATATTGGAAACGCTGGTCGACAAAGTGGTGGCGGTATTCGAGAAGTGTGGGGGAGGCCTTAGGTTTACCTTTGAGGTCCCAAAAGAGAGGGTACTCCAGTACCTGGACCTTTCTCTTCACCTAGGAGACTCGCGTGTCTGCTGGACCTATCGTCCACGATCCAAGAAAGGCATCCTCGACTGGAAGTCGGCCCACTCGAAAGTTGTGAAGCGGGGCATCGTTACATCGTGTCTGAGCTCAGCGCTCAAAAAATCATGCCTCCACACTCTGGGGGAGAGCTTTAGGCTACAGACGGACAGACTGCGGAAAGCTGGCTATCCAACGACACTACTTTCAGACGTCGCAAGCAAACTGCTGAAGAAAGTAAAGGGTAGCCAGTCTACACAACGGGATGTGGAACGCAAGCAACCTGTAGTTATCCCGTACTTACACAAGATTTCTCACAATATAAAAAATGTTGGAAGCCGATATGGAATCCCAGTGGTTTTCTCCGCACCACAAAAAATGAGCCAGATCTGCCCCAGAGTTCAGGCGAAGGCAGAGGGAATCGCAAGGAACAAGTGTAGCAAGAAGCACGTCAGGCCGTTCGTCCCATGTGTCACGGGAGTAGTCTACAGTATCCCCCTCTCGTGCGGCCGCACCTACGTGGGACAAACGGGACGGTTCCTGAATGAAAGGCTCCGCGAACATAGGTACTCCCTCGGAGCGACAGTAGGAGGACACCTATCGGTTCACTGCAAAGAGTGCCTGTGCGAGCCGTTGTTTAGTGCCACCACCATCTTGGGACGACACAGGGACAAAGTGACACGTGAGGTGCTGGAGGCCTTCCACATCCACAGCAGCGGAAAAAAGTGTATCAGCGCAGCATCAGTGGCGTTGTCAGGCAAGGAGCTGGAATTCCTGAAGTTGACAATGAGGGTCCAGCGCGTGCCGTAGTCAGCTACCATGGGTGAAAGGTGCGCGTGTGATTGAGTATAATAATGTGAGTTTTTCTTCTTTTTTTCTTTATTTTTTGGTATCTTTTTCTTTCCCTTTGTCTTTCTCTTTTTCGTTCAGTAAAGACGATTTAGTTGCGAGTCAGCGCTCTGTCCTGTCCGGTTTGTCTCTTCCTTTTTGTATCTGTGCGCTGTTTTATTCCAATATGTACAACGATTACCAACTAGCCCAGCTATCAACCTTATTAAAGGTATATTTGTCTTCGTTCACCAATGCCACCTCGAAATTAAATTTCAGTCAGTTCAAACATTGAATTCAGAGTGCGTGTCTGAACTGCGGTAAATGTTGCAAATTTTGTTACGCATGCCTCGATGAGCTTGCCATGTTATTGTGCAAATCCCGTTCACCTTATAAAAAATAATGTAAGGGTGTCTTTGGTAGGCTGACAGGTCAAACACAGATGGTGATGAACCCTGCCAAAAGCAATATGTTCAGGGAGTGAGCTATCGCTCCGCCAGTGGCAGTCGGTGCACAGTTTGGCACTCAAGCGGGATGCGAAGGCTATCACCACACATACCCTCTCTTAAAAAAGGCATACTCACCTAGTGAAGGGATACGTAAGAAGACGAGTGTCGCTCGTTGTAAATACAAACACTTTAACCAGCTCATTTTAAAGAGCTTTAGACCATAGATGTCTAAGGTAAATACGTACTTCGGTAGCGCGAACTTGGTGGATTTTAAGTACCCTAAAGCATAACCGAATTAGGTCATTCCTGCGCATTGTGTCCGAAAGATATTGTCACCCGTGATCAAGGGGCTGAACTGGCCTTCAAACTTTGGGCTTACAAATCTTAGATGATTGCAGTTTTTTTCTTCTATTTTAATCGTTCCTAACCACGTATAGACGTCTACGAAAAGGTTCACTTTAAAGATATTGTGTAGTGACTTTACTCACTTGAAGTTTCAAGTTTTCCGACACCGCTTGCTGCGTCGTAATGGGTCGTAAAGTTGCCCCTAAAAAAATAGATTTTATTGTTCAGTCAACTTATGGCAATGCATTAAGTTCAAGACACGAATCAACACTTCAAGGCAAATTGTTCTACGTTTCTTATTCGAACAAATATACTCCTTGGATATATTGAAATCAATTTAGAGACATATTAAACGCCAGGTGAATACATTTATCAAGCAATTTGAAAAGTTATTTACACCTATTAACGCGGCACCAAATCTGAAAGGAGTGTACGAAATTTAATTGAGAACAAACTTTGTTGTTTTTGCATTTAATCTAAATAAGAATGTATTTATAAAATTTCATATGAGGATTTTCTGATTCACGGGTAGTACAGCGAAAACAGGTTTTCGTAAACAGCCACCCCCCCCCCCCCCTCCCCCAGCTAAACTCTCCGCACTGGCGACGCCGTTACTACGCGTGCGCGACACTTGCGCTGTCTGCAGAAATCCGGATCTTGTAACAAGTTGTAGAGGGGGTTACGTACCATAGCGCTATAACTATTTACAAAAACTTCATAATGTCTCACTTTTCTGGCGTGAACATTCAGTCTGTGTTTAGATATTCTAAGCTACAAAACACTTAATCATTGTAGGATTATATTAAGAGGTTTCAAACATCGCAGAGGTAAACACAAGTTCCACACTTGCTTTACCACCACCGATAATGTTCTCATAATTTTGGGGAGTGTATGTGGCTAGTTATAGTTATGCATTTTAACAAAGATGCATCATTTTTTCGCAACTTATTCTGACGCTGTCCAGTTCGAGCTCAGCGTGTGATTTGGCTGTGTGATAAGAGTATTATTTTAATAGCGCAGAGTATAGTTACAGCGATCTGAGCCAATTTATTATTAAAGATTTTCTTGCAAAAACAAGAATTCACGTTCCAGTGTGACGCACGTTTAAAAAATTTTATTCTTGTGGTTTTAACTTTAAAGAAAATATATTGCGATAGATGCTATTAGGGGCACTGATTAAGCCGTATGGAGCAATATCAGTCACCTGCTGAACGTGTTCATCGATATTGTTTTGTTATTCTTCCCTTACCCTTTCTAATGACAAGTCCGAAATACGTACCGAGTGTAGGAGTTAGGCGTTCCATTTACCGCGGTCCACGTGGTGCCAATGGCGTCTCTAGTGCTTGAATAGGTCCCGTCCCAGAGAATGGTGTAGTTGATGGAACCCGGTGAATCAATGCTGTTGCCACTTTGGTAGCACTGATATGTGAGAATTGGCCTTGTTTTCATATCCTTGAAATGCAACAATATATCATTTAAAAATAGGTTCCCGTCCTCCAGACATAGCAGTGGCTCCTTACATACGACAGAGTTTGTGCTTCGGAATTGTGTTGGGTAGGTCAACAACTGTTTGAAAATATTTATTGAGAAAATAAATTCGTGCCTTTTTGGGCCAGCGGTACTTAAATTCCCCCTCTAAGGATTCAACAAAACGCTAATTATCGGTTCATATCTATCAGATATTCACTGCTCAGTGAATTTCTGCTAATATGTTATCTTTATGATCACCGAAGACATACGCACACAATTCACGGAGCTTCTATACGCACAACATTTCTTCACTTCACACTTCACAAAAACCCCATTGTATCATGGTCGTCATACGACCCCCAAAGTGAAACTTGCAACCCAAATCATTAGTTGCTTTTGGCAGGGTTTCAAAATATTCATTCTCTTGGATTTTGTATATAGGTATAAAATGCTTGCTCACAAATAAAAACAAATTGCAAAAAATATGATTTTTTAGTTTCTTGTAAAGACGACTATATAACACCCATATCACTTTGTTATAAAATAAACGTTGTGTCCCTGTAGGCATCCTATGTAAATGAGGTCTTGGATGTACGAAAATAGTAGGCAACATATTATTTCCCTATTCAAGATGCAATTCAACGTTTTTAACGCAATAGCGAGCTCGTGTCGCAGAACAGCCGGCGTCGGTTGCGTCACACGAATTTCCTGATTGGTCGGTAGGGTCATGATGTCACATGACGTCACACGGGAATTTCAACCAACCCATAAGGACTCACGTGAAGCGTGACGTACGCTGGAATGAGAATGCTTAAAGCGTGGCATGTAACGCGAATTAAAGGTCGCTTCATGTCTCAAATGATTTTACATTATAAAGTAATTATCTGCCGTAATGAAAAAGTTTCAAAAATTTTAGGCGGGATTCGAACCCCCGACCCTTCGGATGCGAGTCAGAGGCGCGACAAGATCACGTAAGGCACGCTTATCCCATTCAACTCATTTCGCACGCAGCTGCGTTTCTTATTTAAAAAATGCCTTCACATACCTCTTGAAACATGCATGATTTAGCACCCGCGTAATCGAGCGCGCATCATCAAAATATGTTCTAAATAAATAAACGCGCTGATACCTAGCAGAATGTTGCAATAACTAAAGTAGATATTATTTTAGACGCAACTGCTTCCATACATAGTGGCTTGAAACTAATATCTTGAGTATCGTTCAAATGCTGTGAGTATGAGTCAGTTCTGGTATTGGGTTAGTTTTAATTATGTGTAAGATCTTTTGAAACTTCTGTTGAAACGTGCTGAATAATGAATCATGTAAAAAGTAGTTTTGTTTAAACTTGATACATTAGACATTTCTCTTTTTTAAGAAAATAAATGTGATGCGCGGGATTCACAGACTTTTTTCTGCAGATTCACTACATTTATAAAAAGAACCGATTCTTTGATTCAAATTATTTCAGTAACCATATTAAACTCTACTTTGGTCGCAAACGCGACCAAAGTAGAGTTTACTTTGGTCGCGTTTGGCTATTATGTTGTCATTTTCGTCACGCCTTCAAAGTCATATCTGAAATACGAAGTTTGTTTATTATTTCGCGTGCACGTTTGGTGCAATTCACTATTCCCATGTCTGTCAGTCACAGTAATTGCGTCAGTCTCCTCAGTACACGGTTGAATTGTCTCATACATTTTTTCATTACTAAACAGATAAACGAAGCAATACGTACATCGTAAAATTCTTTTGTCGGGTCACTTGTGGTCCTTGATTCACTTTGATGAATTATACACGATGAAGAGACGAACATCAGCATCATTAGTGAGGTCTTTGCTTGCATGGTTGAAGCAGTCCTGTAAAATGCATCGGTTCTACATTCTACGTCCTACATTTTTATCCTCTTTGTCCGAAGATTTTTCTTCTTTTTCAGCCGCAAGACAAAACAGGTTTTTCCGCACATTTTTTTTCTGATAAACTACTCGCCAAACACCCGTAGCTCTACGACGACGGATATGGGACCGGAGTGCAAGTACCCTAGTAAAACTCTAAATTTTGAAAAAATTGACAAACATGTCACGATCTACTACGTCTTGTTATATAAAACAAAATATGAATCAAATTCAGGCTTCAACGTGCATAAACGTTCAGCAATAAAAAAATATCTCGGCAGCATGGTGCTTTTTATAATCAGTTGACAAGAGTGTTTTCTACTGCTGAGCTTCGCAGTATCTATCGTAAGTCACCTGGTGCTCTAATAAATCATTTCCTTTAAACGTTATACAATGTGCCAGTACGCTGGTGCTGTAATATCAGTGCCCATACTCCCCCTGACCGGATCCATTGAAAGAAAACTGCTAATTTACCTGCAGCTGAGGTTGATCACCTAATTATGCAGCCACATTTTTATACATATTAAACCTGGTCAAGGTAGGTTGAAAGATTTATATATATATATATATATATATATATATATATATATATATAAGCAAACTACATCGAATGAGGAGAACTTGCTATTTTCATATGTTACGTCTTAATGGGTAGACGATAACGAGATAATGAAGCTTAAAAAGAAGCTTTTTCAATGCCACCTGCGTATGACTTAGTTGTAGGGCAGTGACGCGACAAATAAAACAAAAAAGGGCGGTTTGCAGAAATACTACTTGACTTCGACTTTGGTGCATAAAACACTACTGGTGTATCATGATACATCATATTCATTTATCGTCTCCTGAAGGTGCCGAGGTTGTAGCTTTCAGAGAGTTTTCTCAAAGTTTGCAGTGTAAGCCCTCTCCCACATCACCAGGAAAATAATTATTGCGTTAATTGTCTATATCCTTATAGACCAACAAACGGCCCTGACGTCACGCAGCTGCGGTGGCGCTGTCGACGGCACTGCGCACGCGCTGATGCTTCACTCCACGCGATTCTGGTTTCTGCGCACGCGCAGTGCCCACACCTGGTGTGGGCAAAAGCGGGCTTGTTTGTAAACAGCGTGTCGGTTTATATAACAAGAATAGATACCTAGTTTGACTTTAGAAGCTTTAAACAAAAAAAAAATAAACTCGCAAAGAAACTACTATTTTTACACCTTTCATTATGCCATACCATTGGTATGTGCTAGATTCCTTTCAGTCCTCTTTCGCTGTCAGCATTCAGTGGGAAGTATGTTTGTACACTTTTGTGCAATCTGTGCCTCAGCAATTAAGTGTACATTTCCTTTCGATTGGCTCGGATCAATATTGGCCTCAATTAACCACGGGTTCACAGATTTAATAAATTATGTAGGGAAATTCATTAATATTCTTATATAATTTTCCTTTCCAACGCCACCATGCATTCTCTCCAAGGTAGGCTGTATATCAATATATATGAAAATATCCTTGTCGCATGGGTAATAAATGTATTACAAAATTAATTTATTAGTTTTATCGGGTTGGCAATTACTTGTAGAGGTTTAAAAGCGCCGAAAATACACAAGGACCGAAACGAGGAAAGACAAACGCAAGGTGCACTCGCAACACCTTGTTGAGAGCGCGCCTTCTGTTTGTCTTCCCTCTTCTCCGTTCTTACGTATTTTCATCGCTTTTCAACTTTAAAGTAAAACCAACTAGCCCAAATAAACACCATGGTTCAGTTCCGTACTTATTAGAGATTATACAAGAAACTGTTCCAGTACCTATAATCAGAGGGTTGTATCTTTGTGAGAGTATTCAAATAACTAAAAGTAAAATGAAGAAAGGAGTATATCAACTGTTAGCTATAATAGCTTTTATCACAAATAAATTATCACTTTGAAATATATTTAGTCATTCTAAGTTACCAAATTTCTAAGCCAAGCGTTTCCACAGTAAAACCTGAGTTTTCATTATTTTTTTTTAAATGAGTGTGTACGATGAGTATTTAAAATAAACATATTCAGTTTTTACTAGAAATGAACGGTAAATGCGCAATTTCTTACCCTCTCTTGCTACCTCGACTTGTAATTCTACAGGTGTCCAAGAATGTCTGTGTATACGGCTCAACATGCCTTCTCCCTATATACCAAGCTGTGTTCTAAACCAACCAATGAGAGCCTTGGGTGATGTCAAATGAGAATGACGTAGGATTTTAATTTTATTCGGTAAAGCAATACGCAGTCCCTGCTGAAAACAGAGCGAGGACACCAGATGGCTAATGTTTTGGCTTATTTCGTAGATTATCGTCATATCAATACACGTGCCGGAAGTTTCATTTTTGGAATGGAGGTTTTCAAAAACAACAAAGCACGTGGCATAAAACCTTCATTTAAAAAATAGCACCAAACATTCCACGTGCCAATTAATTTTCTATAGTGAGGTTAAAATAAACGATATATAATTGATACGTTCTCTGAACACTACATTTTATTCTCCAACGAGTTCACCATCATAGCTTCGTGACCTTGATTATAAGAAGAAATAGCGTCCTGAAATATTAAAACAAAAAAGAATGCAAATTCTGGCAGAGGTGGTGATGATTGCTGAGGTTACATACCGAGGTTGCATTCCTAAATATAGCTAAATCTGCTAGTAAATTATTAAATCAAACTTTTCTACACTATGCTAATTGACACTTAATTTTACCTGATCAAACCAAAAGATGACATATTAATTTGTGACCGTCCTCCAATTTATATTTTCTAAATGTCCCGCGTATAGCGTTTGCCTTCAAATACCATCTTTTTTGAGCACATAACGCAGTACATTTATGTAACATATGAACATAACCCTCGTAAAAACGTAAACTGCCAATTCTTTGAATATTCGAACACATTTCGATAAACATATTTTCCTGAGCAATTGTCGTTAATTTTGTTGACTCGTGTTCACTTAGGAGGGAACGTGGCGCAGTCCGGTGTGCTGATGTATTTAACGTATTGCGTTGCGTTTCTTGCACTCCTAATTGTAAGTGATGTTAGCCGCGTCCTCAATAAAACCTGAAACATACGTGCACAAAATAGGAGTCCCCCGTTTCATTTGTTGCCTGCCATATGACATCCTTGGCTAAAGTAATGTTTTGTGCGGTTTTGTCAAAGATAGCTGCTAAGATTATAGAATTTGGTGCCTTTACGCTTGTTCCGTCGCGTTAGCACTCGTACGCCAGAATGAGCCTCGATTGCAGGTCCTTAAACGATGATAATTAGACATAGTTTGTCATATTTTGGTGTTAGGCGAGTAATAATAGTTTGAATGTCAGATTAGAAGTTGCAGAATAAAGTGCGTTTGCAAACAAACTGGTAGTCCAAGACAGTGTAATAGACATGTTGAGATTATACACCTGGTTTTGAATAAAACCAGGTGTATAAGTTTATATACGTAAATCACGCAGAGCATAATCAACTTTATCAACTTTGATCTCCATTTTGACCGCTGAAGAAGTGATAAAAAATAGCAAGAGCGAACAGAAATTAGCAACAATTTGATGGCTGCTGTGGAAATTGTCGAGAACTTGAATGTTGGAGGTTTGTGAAAAATGTTGACTAATTTTAACGTCCTATATATTGCATCGGTCTCATGAAATATTTCCACTGCAACCCAATTCCTAGATTTATGCTCTCCTTTCGATTCGGATCATTCTATGTGGGCGCTAATCTGAATGCCGACTCTGATTTGTGTCCTGCTTCTGAACGCCAAATTCAGGCGTCGTTTTTTGAAGTTTTAGACTTCCGAGTTTTCAGAGTCTTACCATGTTGAGGCAAAGCTTTTTATTGGGATATCGGAAATTTGCGCACGTCATGCAAGAAAGACATATGGACATCACTTCGAGACTAATGTGTTCTCCAAGTTAAAAAAAACTGAATCCCTCTATGTCGAATGTCTTAACTGGCTAACACGCAAGAATTAAAACGCTTAGCAATTCTACTTCAAAAGATAATATAATTTGCTTTTGTTGCCTGTATAAACAGCTGATACACACTTAAACATTTCCTCTCTCTCTCTCTCTTTCTTTCTCAATCTCCCTCTCTTTCTCTCTCTATCGCTTATAAAGGACAAATGTAAACCAACGACTCCTCAGCATATGGTCGACTATATCATTAATTGGATCACCACCGGTAACTCATCAGTTATCTCAAAGGTCGTGATGCCGCCATCGTGATCAATATTGTTACATATTCTCTCGAAAACCTGAAAAAAAGTGGGTCTTGGACTTTTCGATGTAGGGCGTTTGGTGTAGGACGTTTCGGTGCGGTCTTTTCGGCGCACGGATTATTCGGTGCACGGACGTTTCGGTGTACGGACTTTTCGGTGCACGGACTTTTCGGGGCACGGACTTTTCGGTGTGGGACTTTTCGGTGCGCGGAGTTTTCGGTGCACGGACTTTTCGGTGCACGGACATTTTGGTGCACGGGAAATCAAAATCACGAGTTTTTTTTTAGTTCTCTCAAAACGTAATAAGCACTATTTTAGCTAGAAATTTATTTTTCCGCACTTTTTCTTTTTTTAGACTTGGTCATCTATTTACGGCCACTTACTGATATACCACATAAGTGGCTTTGTTAGGCGCAGTACCATCCTGCGTGAAGATTGGAGACGTTGGACGTTATGGTCCATATATCGGTGTCTGTTTTCCAACGTGCACACTAGTCGCATCACATGTCTCGGGTAATTTTAAACAATCTCAAGCTTCTTGCTGTTGGAGCCTTTCCCACACAGATTACCATTTATAAAACCCACACTTTTACAGAAGGCGCCGAGAACGCCTGTATCGACCCAATGCGTAAACACAATGTGATGCGTCTAGCTACGTTGGAAAAGAGACACCGGTAAATTAAACATAACGTCCAACCTATCCAGTCCTCCCGCAGGATGATGCTGCGCCTAACAAAGTGGCTTAGGTCGTATATGAGCAAGTAACCGTAAATGAATGACCAAGCCTACAAATTTATAAAGTGCGAAGAAAAATCAGTTTTACCTAAAATTGTACTTATTACCTTCAGAGAAAAAAATCACGATTTTGAATGACCGTGCACCGAAATGTCCGTGCACCGAAATGTCCGTGCACCGAAACGTCCGTGCACCGAAATGACCGCGCACCGAGAAGTCCCACACCGAAAAGTCCGTGCACCGAAATGTCCGTGCACCGAAAAGTCCGTGCACCGAAAAGACCGCACCTAAACGCCCTCCACCGAAACGTCCGGATCCCGAAAAAAGTACGTTTAAATTTTTTTCGTATCTTTGTACTTCGTTTTAAGTCTCGACGCAGAGGATGCTACAGAGCTTATGGGACCAATAACACAGCGTTAAAAGGGCACCGTCATGGTGTTCGCCATGTTTATGCACGTGTTCTATCGCCGCTGAACCAATCATATACAAAAAAAGGCGCAATTACTTGCGCTTTTGATGCTGCTTGATTTGTCCCATTAGCTCGCAGCGCCGGCTGCGCCTCAACTGAAGCTGAAACGAAGTATAGGTGCAAAGCCATTAATTATTGCACTCATTCCAAGTACCTTCAAAATTTTCCCTGCCTTTTACCCACACAAAAGTCCCACTTTTGAAAAACCCCAACACCCAACGCCTTTGTCCCAGTGTTGAAAGCGCTGTCGCCTAAGAAACGATGTTACCGTCAGTTTATAAATGAAACGTAAGGCAAAAATAACCTGTGTTATTTTTATTGGTAACGCTAACGCGTCCCTTGTATCTTGTTGTAACGTAGGTCGGTAACGCGTTCCTTTATTTTGCAAGTAACGATCAACCTATTTTGTTACTTCTGTTCCGGTAAGGCCTACAACACAACAAAGAAGTAAATACGAAACAGTGAATACAAAGAGGTACATAAAGCAAGACAAAGCCTGTCTGTAATGAACATTTTTTTTAAATAAATTCGTCACAATCCATTTGTTTTAGAAACGATACTGCATTAATTATTGACTCCAATAACGACAAATATTTAAAGCTGGATCATAATATTTAAAACTCATTCACGTAGGATAATTAAATAACAAAACGTTTTGCCAAAAATTTAGTAATATATTTTAATGACTCCAGACCCGAAAAGCTTTTGTTCATTTAGAATTGTTAGAGGACTGAAGCTTACGCATATACTCCAGACTTCACTCCCAAAGTGTTTAAAAGTAAACCCGAGTTTTTTTCTTATATTATTGCTTTGCTGGGACCAGGCATCACGCCTCATGTCCTGTATGAACGTGCCTAAAGCTATGTATTTAGTGTGCCTATGTTTTTATACACCGTAAATATCTAAAATAGAGTTCTTCTTAAAGGAGCTGTGCAACGATTTTAACGTTGAAAGAATTGGCGTTTTCTACTTTTAACATGGTTCACCTTGTCACAAAGAACAGAAAACACACCTCCTTCTTTCGAAACGTTTCGATTCCGCCGCGTAATCGCGAAGCAAAAATTAGAATATTCCTCGACCTGCAGCCGCGAGCGTCGGCCATGAGAAACAGAAGGCATGACGTCATGGAGAATCTTGTAAAAAGATTGCAAGTTGTGCAAATACCTGCTCGATAAAAGGTAACTTTTCTATAAATCTTGTCGTTCCAACATAAATATAAATGCGTCAAAAACCTGGTATCATCGGCAAAACTTTTATTATACGGAGGTTCAGTGGCGCCATCTCTCCTAGGTCCACAAAACCGTCAGCAGCGGAACTGCCGCCAGAAGCCGGAGGGGGAGGGGGGACAGGGCCGGACGGGTATGGCCGGACCCGGATGAGACTTTCCTCCTTTCACCATATTGTTCGCGCTGCGCCCACCAGCACGTGGTCACGCGGTCGCGAGCGGATGAGTTCTCACTGCTTACTGATGGCTCTAAAGAGAGAGCTTCACCGGAACCCCGCGCCTTCCCCATTGACGTCACAGCGCACGTGACTCGGAAGTTAGTGAAGGAGTTGAG
Organism: Ixodes persulcatus; assembly: GCA_013358835.2. NCBI lineage: Eukaryota > Metazoa > Arthropoda > Arachnida > Ixodida > Ixodidae > Ixodes > Ixodes persulcatus. The sequence continues at coordinate 631,916 of JABSTQ010009165.1, read as the reverse complement.
AGGCGCCGAAAACCTCGATCTTTGTCCATTTTTAAAATAAAAACTAGGACATGCAGGCAAAAGCGTTTTTTTGTTTTTTAATCAGAAAGGTCGAGACACCAACTCCCAAATTATTTAAGCAAATCACTATAACTGTTGCACAGCTCCTTTACGTTTCAAAGTAGCTACAAAAAAGTCGCCTCTCCGTCGTACTAGCGTGATAAAGGTAGCGATAACCCAAAGTGGGATCTGGTAGCATATAAAAAGTGTGTACACATGTGGAGACTGGACGGCACAGAGTGGCCCTGTGTCCTGCAAGGTAAGCGCAGAAGCGCTACATGGATGTCTTTCTTGTGAGTGCCATCTTCTGTGGGTTGAGTGTAAAAACGACTTTTACAGAGCCTGTTTGATTTTGAGACGCAGTAGACGGAACATGCGGAGAACAGAGCAATTGGAGCGAGGCAGCAACGAGCAGAGTCCTGTCACCACCTCGCGCCATAAGAGAACCAGAATTGAGCTCGTTAGTTGAAAAATGTAATGAATTACAATTACAAATTACCGAGCCTGAAACGTAATGGATTACCGTTACAAATTACTTTTGCTGAAAAGTAAAGGATTACTGTACTCGTTACGTTACAAATTACTTTCGCGTTACTTTTTTCCGTACACTTATCCAGAAAACCATAAAACTATTTTGATATTTTCAAAATGTTTTGCAACACCTCTCTTCAGTTCTCATATGCCCGTATGATGGTAGTCCTGTAAAACTAAAGTACTGTATTTAAGAGAATGAGTGTAGGTGCACTCCGTTCACCTGTATGCTGACAAGGCACTGAAAGCTGCAAGCACACCCGCCATCCCACTAGCTTCGGCCTCCGGAAATGATCCCTGGAATTGTGCAGACATAGCAAGCGGTGCGCATGCTCAGTAGCAGTGTCTACCTCTGCTACGAGATTAGGAGCTAATAATAATAATTCGCGACTCCAACTAACTATAGGTGGCGCCACTCATTTTCCAAGATGGCGGTTTTAGTGAGGGTCGGAGATGCGTGCCACTGTTGAGACTGTCTAGTGTGATGGCTTCACTGAGCGGCACAAATTGTTTCTGTTAATACGAGGAAGCTAGGGTGTTATGAGCGTAGGTCACCTTTTTACCCTGAACACAAGAACGCTGTTTAGCGTAATATTTACGCAAGGATTCGCGTTTTAATTCTGGAGCGAAACCGAAACTAACCTCTATTTTTGGGTTTAATTTCTCGATATAGGTTTTAATTTCTGATTCTTTCATAACTCAAGATGTGTCTCACATCGTAACTATTTAGTTAGAGAAGTTGTTCGCGGAAACTTTATTTTGAGACATACATATTCGATCCAGGCTGATATTTGTAGTTGAAAAAATCTGTGCTGATACTTGTGCGTTCTCGCTGCCTTTTCTTGCACAGACAATTGTCATGGGAAATAATGAACTGCGGGCCTTTTATTGGGTTTTTATCTATTTAGATGATTAATTGGTTTAACATTATTTCCAGCACAAGAATAAGAGAATAATTTCAATTTGTACAATATGTCCACAAAACGTGTAAATTAATAAACGCTGTTGTCACTGCAACAACCCAAAGATGGAATCCGAGTAAGACAGCTGAAGTGTGTGTGCGTTTTTATCGCAACGCGTGACGCATAGGACTTCATATTACATCCAGTGTTTGACTGTTTGTCTATCTTGATAACGATGTCAGAGGTTTTCCCCTATATGCTAAAAGAAAACAAAATTAACCTTTCTGGAAAGACTATTATGGTTAAATGAAATATTTTTGTGATCTTGGCATCAATTGGGGGAATACATTACCGCGATTTGTGTTAATAATAAAAATATTAAAATTCAGATATTTTAATACGTACTTTTTCAAGCTCTAATATAATTCGTTGCTCATGATCCAGTTTCAAACGCGCGAACAAATATGACAATCAAAAGTGTGCTAGTTATCATCACTCGTGCCAATTGCAGCATTTTTAATTACCAAGTAATAAAAAAAAATAGTCTAAAATCAATCAGAACATTCTAGCTAATGTGGGAAATCCATGTAAAATGATATTAATTGTGGGTAAAGTATAATTGGCTATCAAAGTCGCGTTTTTTGACAATCGGCAAAACGTCCAAAGTCGCCGACAGTATCCTTCCAGACCAAATCCCCAAAAGTAAAAAAATTCATATTTTTGTTTTATTAATAATATTTTTATAATATATAGTTACTTCCATTTTTACGCTCCGTCGTTCTGCCAATCTCAGCCTTTCCAGTTCGAAGGAACGCCTATCTGCTTGCACGTCAGCTCACTGCAGCACGTTTCGTTGGCGTTGGAAGCCGGTGAAACAGTAGCGAGCTTTAGTATTGCGTATACGAGCGAACGCAAGCGCTGTGTGTTTGCGTTAGCTTTGCGTGTTCCACACTGCGCGTGCGCGGAGCCCAAAATTGCGGTCTTGAATGGCGCATGGCGATGAGGCGCACGCACAACGTGAGGCACGCAACTTTAACGCAAACGCACAGTGCTTTCGTTTGCTTCAATGCGCAATACTAAAACTCTCCAGTAAAGTACAATCCATACCGGCTGCATCCCACGTTGGGACAGTGAAGAGTGTTGATTGCATTCGGAAATGACATTTCGCGAGCCATATAGTCGCGAGCAGTTCCGCCGTGCCCGCTGAGCAGGAGAATCGGGGGACCCTCACTAGAGCGCTTCCCGTTTCCGCCGCGGGAGGGCGAGCGTCGAGCTGGAGAGGCGAATAATATTAATAATTCTTTTTTTTTTTTGGTAGATCGCTAGCGATCTACGAAAGCTCCCTTTTGACTCGGGTGTTTCGCCTGTTATTCACAAGAAAATAAAAACTTGGTTCTAATATTACAATGTATAGCTAATGCAGAATGCAGGTGTCCCAGGTATACCTTGATGCGTTTCCATAGATAAGAGTTTGTTGTTCTTGCTGAGGACAATGTGTGTGTTTATGTTTTTTTTTGGGGGGGTAGCAAAATATGCACTGAAACTCTAGGTTTCCGTTCTTCCTAATGCCCTGAATTTTGAACATCTCATTATGAGATTGCCATGGAGAGCCCTTACAAAAAAGTGTAATTCTTTTTTATGGAAAGTCTGCTGAAAAAAGTCAACACAGGTATTAAATGTCAACAGCTTTCCATCATACTTTCTGCAGATTGTATTTAGCTTTTGACTTGACTTCCAGGAGCCGTTTGGCACAAAGTTCATTACAAAGGCAATAGACTTCTTGGCGCCTAGGTGTCAACTTTTTGGTGACACTCCACTGAAAAGCTAAACCTCTAGCATAAGACAACCTTGTGACTCCAAGGCGATTCATTGGCACCAGACCATTTGTAGTCTCTGTGTCGCCAGAGCCTCCTCCAAATTGGTTGCAACAAAATTCCGTAAAAAGAAAAAAAAAAAAACGCGATTTTCTTTTTTTAGTTTTGTTAGTAAATGGTGTCGCTGTGTTATTTGAAGGCACTACAACTACATACCAGGGACTCAAACCGTAACCGTAACCGAAACCGATAACCGTTTAGGAACGAAATTATTTCAGTAACCGTAACCGGAATGAAACCGTTATTTGAAATTTATAAAAATCGTAACCGTAACCATAACCGTAAATTATCTACCGGTAACCGGTTTTAACCGATATTAACCGAAAAATAAAAATATTAGTTTTTCTCAAGTATGACCTGAAGGAGGGATCTTGAATGTCGTGTCCATTTGACAGAGTTACTCTCATACCCTTGTTGCACGGGCACACTTAACTGCAGTTACGCTAAGCCACAGTTAGCGCACAATACTTGCCGACAACATTCTGTGGCTATGCAGTCAAAGCTATGGGCGAACGTGCGCTTGAGCATCTTGAGCAGCCATCAAAGCAGTGCACGCGCTCTCTTCACTTCTTATGAAATAGCTGTCCGAGAGTATAGTGCGGTAACTGTGGTGCCGCGTAACAGCAGTTAAAGCTGAGCTAACCGCGGTTAAGGGTGCCCGTGTAACAGGGGTATCAGCAAATGGTGGATCTGGTAATACATTTCCGTTCAATTTAACTTTAGAATTAAGAATACTTAGTTGGAATCAGTGGTCGAGCTTATAATAAAGAAGTCTCCATTTCTAGATCTGCCACACTTTTACATCGCTACATGTATTCAGTAGGTGTCGCCTTCAGGGTATTAACAAATAAGTTAGAATTCTCAGATGTCCATCCCATTCGGTTCTATCAAAACGACCGATGTTCCTGACATGCAGTGGCCAGTATGAAGAAATGAAGTTAAATTGACCATCGTGCAGAGGTGGCAGAAAAGAAAAACCTGGTATAGATTTAGTCATTTAGTCTGAAATGTGTCGCGAGTGACGATTTTAAGGCAACACAAAAAGAAAACAAAATGTCAGAGGTTTGACATTAGCGTTTCGTATATATATATATATATATATATCTGAGACTGTCCGGGCTGGGAACGTCCGTCATGCGTCACAGATTGGGCTGGGGACGAGGCAGGGATCGTCAATTCTCGTTGGTCTCAGTCGTCACAATCATCGTCTCGCAATCGCGTTCTCAAGTCATCACGTTACACTGTTAATGGTCCCTGCCTACGCTGTCAGTTCTTCATGTCGTCCTGTCTTCGTGGCATCATTGAGGCGGGGGCTGTGTGGCAGGGCTGTGCACTGGAAACCAGTCAATTGCCGCGGAGCGCTTCCACAAACGGCCTCAAGGTAGATGGGGATAAATGGGATAATCGGTACCCCGCAACTCCACCAAATGTTACGGAGATGCGGGGCCGGCAGGAGACGACAGGGATGTTTCACATTATGAAGTCAAATAATTTAAATGGCGGCAGGGCCGTGCGCGTGGGTCTTGCGCGCGATAGTAGTGCACACCACTGCCGCAGCGTCGTCGTCTTCGTGGTAACAATACACACACACACACACACACATATATATATATATATATATATATATATATAATGTTACGGAGATGCGGGGCCGGTAGGAGAGGACAAGGATGCTCACATAATGAAGCCGAATTATTTAGTCAAAGCCGTACGCGTGGGCCAAGTGAGCGATAGTAGTGCACACTACTGCCGAAGCGTCGTTGTCTTCATCGTCACATTACCCCCTCGCATGAAGACGACCCGGCCTATGATTGAAGAAAACACAAGGAAAACATGCACGCAAACACAGCAGAAACAAATGAAGACACAGATGGACGAAGCACTGCTCCCTGCCGCGAAATATGAGGACTTGCCGCAGTTCTATGGCCAGAAGACGCTCTAGCGGCATTACCGACCGCAGCACCAATCACTACCAGCGACGAGACTGTCCGGGCTGGGGAACGTCCGTCATGCCGTCACAAGATTGGGCTGGGGACGAGGCAGGGGATCGTCAATTCTCGTTGGTCTCAGTCGTCACAATCATCGTCTCGCAATCGCGTTCTCAAGTCATCACGTTACACTGTTAATGGTCCCTGCCTACGTCTGTCAGTTCTTCATGTCGTCCTGTCTTCGTGGCATCATTGAGGCGGGGGCTGTGTGGCAGGGCTGTGCACTGGAAACCAGTCAATTGCCGCGGAGCGCTTCCACAAACGGCCTCAAGGTAGATGGGGATAAATGGGATAATCGGTACCCCGCAACTCCACCAAATGTTACGGAGATGCGGGGCCGGCAGGAGACGACAGGGATGTTCACATTATGAAGTCAAATAATTTAATGGCGGCAGGGCCGTGCGCGTGGGTCTTGCGCGCGATAGTAGTGCACACCACTGCCGCAGCGTCGTCGTCTTCGTGGTAACAATACACACACACACACACACACACACACACTCATATATATATATATATATATATATATATATATATATATATATATATGGGTGATTTCATCTCAAATCGTGCAAGCAAAAAAGATCGAATTTTTAATTTCGCTGAAAAAATCTTTGTTATGGCGTCGTCTCTAAAAACGCAGTAGCCGCAAACCGCAAGTTCGTCGGATTTTTCATTCTCGACTTACGAATTTTAAAAGAGGCCGCGGCGGAAAGCAGTGTTTTTCACATCCGTCGTGGGTCGGATGTTTCGCTCGATCTCCCGCCGTAGAATTTGAGTCCATATTACATTAACTTGTTTCAAGCACTCTGTGAGTCAGTAAAAAGGCTCTAATGCCCTAAATTAATTTTAGGCGCTTTGCCTTTTTTTCTGTGAAAATGTCAAAGACGCCCCCTCGGTTAATTGTTGATGAACTTTGACAATTAAATACTTTCGATCTACTTGGGTTATGTAAATACTTTTTATGTCTAGGGAGAGCTCAAGACACGCTCTTTATATATATTATAAAAATGCTCAGCTGTATAAAATTCCTGTTGTGGTACGTTCTTATTATTGTTATGCTAAAACCAAAAAGTACCAATTTTGAAATCGGTTTTCTCAAAAAATCTATTTTTTTATTTATTTTTTTATTTTTTTTTTGTTAAAATGTAGATATGATAGTTGTCCACTCGAAAGGCAAGTCGAGAAAGTGTGTATTTTGCATGTATGTTTTATTTTAAGCATCAAGTTGCAATCGTAAAAGATCGGGCCCGATCTTTTACGATTGCAACTCGATACTGACGTGACACTTAGTAAAGAAAGGTTGGGCCGGCATCGTGTAGCTCCCATGAACGTTATTAGCTCGACATTGACGTAGTGTCGTGTCAGAATAAAAATGGCATACTAATAACAACGTGTACATACCGTGTTGCGAAGGTAATCCATACGGCGCTTATTTGAGCTGTATATCACACAAAACAAGGAGATAGAATCAATGAGAGTCCCTTTTCGACGACAGCGTTCGTCACCGCTGCCTCGGAAAACAAGGAGATCGAGATGACAAGGGGAAGAGATTGACCTCTGAAATTTAGTTCAGCGACCAAACTATTCATACGGGAAGGGTCCACATGGGTCACGCGGGCATATTCTATTTAGCAAGCCAGACGGTCTTGGCCAAGGACCGTCGGAGCAATGCTGCGCCGGAACAGGTCGGAGTGCTTGCTAGGCCCATATTCTGCCGAGCTCGCGTGGTCAGTGGGGTCGTTGGCTTCGTTACTTTTCCCGGGTGTTTGTGAATCGAGCGCTTATGTTCGTCGTAGTCGGTTTCAAGTACTTGTTCCTTTTTTTCTTGCAGCTTAAAGTCACGACGCGCGAGAAGAGCACGTAGAAAAATAAATATCCGTTGGTCGTCGCGACCAAGCAACTGAGTGACGCTGTCGGCCATGTTGATTTGATCGTAAAAAGTGCTAAGACAGCTTCGGAGCTGTCGTAGGATTCTGTCGGAACCTGCGCAAAAGGTTTCGACAATTTCGTTTAGAGAATGCTGAATTTTTTTCTCAAATTTTGCGCACGCACTTTTTTCGTCGCAAGTTCGCTTTGAGAATCCGGCCTCTGCTCCTTCCTTAAGTGTGGGGGAAGATTCGCCTGCATGTTTTAGGTTAAAGCAAACTATAGCGACGAGAAGGTGCGAATGATTCTTCCAGCACCCAGTGGTTACTTTCTTAGTGTTGTTTACAAACGCTGTTGAACAACAAAGTTGGAGTGTTTATTTTAATTTTTATTATATAGAATGCGATGATCCCGAGTAGTGGAAATAACATGTATGCTCCGGTATCACACTATATAATGTAAGTATATGTAATGAAGAAGCGTTGGAGCTGGAAGCGTGTGCAAGTTTTGACCAATTAGAAGTAATAAGACGTTTCTAAGTTCCTTTAATTTCATGTTGTTGGATATCAGGGACCACGTTAAACCTTTTATGATAAAACGGCTGTCTAGCATTTCAATAAAACAAATTATTGGAAAAACCGAAATAAACCGGTTTTTAGGATCGTGTAACCGGTAACCAAAACCGTAAAAGTTAAAACCATAAAAAACCGAAACGAAACCGTTATCAACAAGAAGCGGTAACCGTAACCGAAACGTGATAGTTTTGGGTTTGAGTCCCTGCTACATAATCCAAGAACTACGCATTAGAAACGAACACAAACACAAACACCATGCAGCACTGAACACCTGAAACACAGTCCAATTGACTGCTCCAGAGCCTTATATAGCATACATATGAGAGGAATTCCATTGGCCGGTGACCACCTCAACAACTTATTGACTGCTCCAGAGCCTTATATAGCCTACATATAGAAGGAATTCATTTGGCCGGTGACCACCTCAACACTTATTAAGGTTTTAAGTATTTGATCTTCTCCTCGGGAGTCCATCAAAGGGAAAACAGTGTGTTGAAGGTCGTGGACGATATCTCTTACAAGAAAGCATTGGTACATCTAATAATAATTCGGGACAGTCGCTAAAACAACAACCACAAATACGGCTCCTATGTTGACTTTATGTTGAAATGGGTTGCAAAAGGTCAACATGTATTTTTCAACATACAGGCAGCAGAGAGTCTGTAGCCTTTCTGATAAGTATGGCAGCAGGAAGTCAACAAAAAGACTTAACATGGAAGCACCAGAAAGTCTGCAGACTTTATGTTGAACTGGGTTGCAAGAAGTCAACATATATTTTTCAACATGCAGGCAGCAGAAAGTCTGCAGCCTTTCTGATAAATATGGCTGCAGGAAGTCAACAAAAAGACTTAACATGGAAGCACCAGAAAGTCTGCAGATTTTATGTTGAAATGGGTTGCAAGAAGTCGACATATATTTTTCAACATGCAGGCAGCAGAGAGTCTGCAGCCTTTCTGATAAATATGTCTACAGGAAGTCAACAGAAATTTTCACCGCATGGTCTTCAAGAGGCGTGTTGACTTCTTGTTGACAATGTCAACAGAAAGTCAAAGTCAAAAGGAAGTAACCAGAGTCGACAAGAAGTCAACACATTTTCATCAGAAAGTCTGAATTCATTTTTGTAAGGAAGGACGGCCACTCCATGACCAAAACCTCGATCAGTCACAGAAAAAGTGTCGGTTACGGGTTATCGATCGTTCATCAGTTCCACTTTCATACCAATATTCGTGGAAGCCAGGGAAGGGGAGGGCATAGAGAGCGAGAGAAGCGGTGGCCATCGGTTTCACGAAACAATAAAGGATCACACCAGTTTTACGCGTTCTCTCTCTCTCTCTCTCTGTCATCACTCCATAGATGCCCTAATCCCCCCCCCCTTCCCCCTTTATGTCGACAGTTCACTGCAAAGTGAGGAGTGGACTCGACCATCATGCCCAGACAAGCAAACCAAAAGTATCGTCCGTACCCACGAAGACGGTGCTCTTAGCCTCCCGCAGGGCGTTTCTCAGCCGTGCCTCAAGAGCGTGCTCGAATACAGTAGCGCACATCAAAGAGAAAAGAAAGAGAATTCGACCCCCTCGCGCGAGGCTACATCGTCTGTTACGCGAGTTGTGAACCGACGATTCGAAAGAATACGGACCGGTGTTTGATTTCTGTGCAGGTGGCGGGACACGTTGAAGAAGTTGGAAAGGGTGAAACGGTGTCAAAGACAAAAACAAATAAACACGAAGAACCTTCTCCTGCCCGGGAGAAGAAGAAAAACACGATGGAAGGCAACGGACAGCCCTCGGCGTTGTCTTCCTTGATCTTTGTCTTTCGTATATTTGTACATGCCTTGCCCGTTTATCCAGTGGTTCTAGTGACCTGTCATACCAAAAATCATTTCTTTTCGGCTATTCTCCCCTTCCTGATGTTTTATATTTTGTTGAACTTGTTCTTTTTATGCTGCTAAATTGTTTGCTCGTACTGCTTTAGTTATGGTATTATACTCATATTTTTAAAAAGTAACGAGTAATTAAAGTAATCCGTTACCAATATTTGGTAACGAAATTACATTACAGATTACATCTGAAAAAAGTAATTGGCAATTACAAAATTACTTGAAAAAGCCACGGATTCCTTCCCAAGTCTAAAGAGAACCAAACACACTAAATTATCACAACCCGTTGGAGCAAAGGAGACTGTTTAAATGCGAAAGCATTAACTGTCCTATGGAGCGAACCGGCGTTATCAGCTTTTGAAGCCGCGCCAAGCTCACCTAAACTACACTTTCTCAATGGAGAGATGACTGTCGTCTGCAGCAGCGATCTGATGGATCGGTTCCGATTGGCTGGCGCGTGTCATAGTTTCAAGAAATGGGGCTCCCATTGGCTTTCGCGTGGCGTAGTTTCAAGGAACGCCACCAGAGAAGCCCTCTCCATGGCGGCGCAGCGGCCCGGCCGCGGGTAAGAGGGAGCGGCTGGCCGCCGAGCCAGCAGAGCCCGCACGGGCATACACCGGAGTGGCTGCACGGCCGAGCTCAGCGCTGCGCTGCCACTTCACTAGAGCACGCGCTCGGCCGTCGGCCGCAACCTCGGCATTAGCAAAACCTGGCCGTCCACGCCAGTATACGCCGCAGACGAACTAAGGGAGCGGAAGAACGAAATTCGTGCTTTCGCATTCACAACTCGTAAAAAGTGCATAGGTGTCCTCGGAATTTTTTTGTTTTGTTTTGCTTTTCTGATGCTATTGTTTTTGTGCTTGTATTCTTGGGAAGGCCGGGGAGGGCTCGTTTTAAGGAGTAGAGCACCGCTGTATGCCTGAACACGTAATATTTTCACCCGCCGGGAATAACAGGCAATAACTCGAGGAAGAGGTTCGGCTGGCACTAGTGTCCAATGAGTGAAGATACGAGCGCCGCGCCAACGTTCGTTCGGAAGTCGGCCTGTTGACTCACGTTGCTGGGACCTAACCAGATATGGTTAGGTGCCAGCCGTATAACAAATTCTGTCATAAACCAGGCCTACTTAATGATTTATGCAGAAATGTATGTTGCTCTCAAAAGTGCAATTTATTGCTATCAAACACAATACGAAAATTGCGACAAGATATATCCTATTGTATGCTAACTCTGCCACAAATGAGCACTGCACGTTTTATAATGTATGTTGTATGCCAAAGATTAAGCACCATCATTTTTAAGGGTTCCTGCATGTGCAAGCTGCTTTGGAACCTCAAGAGTATGAGACAGGTCGTTATAAACATGGTATTAGTAGGGATATGAAGTGAAAGACAAGTGCCAAAGGAAAGGAGGGGACGACGTTTCGACCAAATGGTCTTCTTCAGGTAGAAGGGGAGATGACAGATCAGAATAAGAAAACCGTGTATACAAGAGGCATAGGTAACACGTGACAGATGTGACGTTTGGGGAAAGAGAGGGAAGAGGAAAAGTCGTCAAGTAGGGTGCGAAGTTTGAAGTCAACAAGTTGAGGAATGTGGTGGGGGGGGGAAGCTTATAGCCCCCGCGTGACCGGCCAAATTATCAACAAAAAAAAAGAAGAGGAGAAAGGAGCGGTAGGGAGGGGAATGTTTAATAGCCAAAAGAAAGTTTCTTGTTTAAACCGGAAGGAAATTCCGTCTTTAAGTTAAAAATTAATCTGTTTTCTTCTTTTTTCCGTGAGGTGGGTGTATGGAAGCCCGATTTGATGACGCATATTCGCATGTTAAGTTCAGAGTGATTTATGGAGGAGAAGTGTTTAGATACCTGTATAGAGAGGTCATGTTTGAGTTGGCCCGCTCTTTCTAGTGTGACGAGTCAGCGATGTTTTCTGAAGCGTTCGTGGAGTCGGCGGTCAGTTTCGCCGATATACAATACCGTTTGGCCGAGACGTCGTTTCCCTCCTTTCCTTTGGCACTTGTCTTTCACTTCATATCCCTACTAATACACTAACAGTGCCCGGCAGAACCCCACATCTAATTAGACCGTTTGGTCGAAACGTCGTTCACCTCCTTTCCTTTGGCACTTGTCTTTCACTTCATATCCCTACTAATGCACTAACAGTGCCCGGCAGAACCCCACATCTAATAGACCGTTTGGTCGAAACGTCGTTCCCCTCCTTTCCTTTGGCACTTGTCTTTCACTTCATATCCCTACTAATACACTAACAGTGCCCGGCAGAACCCCACATCTAATTAGACCGTTTGGTCGAAACGTCGTTCCCCTCTTTTCCTTTGGCACTTGTCTTTCACTTCATATCCCTACTAATACACTAACAGTGCCCGGCAGAACCCCACATCTAATAGACCGTTTGGTCGAAACGACGTTGCCCTCCTTTCCTTTGGCACTTGTCTTTCACTTCATATCCCTACTAATACACTAACAGTGCCCGGCAGAACCCCACATCTAATAGACTGTTCGGTCGAAACGTCGTTCCCCTCCTTTCCTTTGGCACTTGTCTTTCGCTTCATATCCCTACTAATACACTAGCAGTGCCCGGCAGAACCCCACATCTAATAGACCGTTTGGTCGAAACGTCGTTCCCCTCCTTTCCTTTAGCACTTGTCTTTCACTTCATATCCCTACTAATACATTAACAGTGCCCGGCAAAACCCCACATCTTCAAACATGGTACATTTGCACCGACAATGTGTACAAATACTGAGTTAACGTAGAAACATAGGAGATACAAATTAACTTAGTTTAAATATTTTTTTTCTCCGTCAGTAGAAGCTTGAAAAGCAACACCCATGACTTCCGTGCTTGTTTTACTCACCTATACACAGTACTCTTTAATATATTAAAATGTATTAATTTTTTTGCGAACGTGACACATACACTGCAGCGAATGTAATTTTGAGTTTTAAACTATGGTCTATACATGGAGATCTTCGGAGCCGTACCACTAGAAACAAGGTGTTCAAGACGCTAAGACGCTTGAATTGGACAAGCCTTTCATTAAACCGATTCTTTGCACGCTAAGAGGTACATTGCGGTCTCATAAATATTTGACGTTCACACAAAGCGGCGCAATATCGACCCATTTTGTATCAACACCAAGATCTTATTCGCAGTGTTTTGTTTTGGACTATTCCACGTGTATCCGAGCTTGATATAAAACACCAAGAGAAGAGGACTCACGCCAGTCACAGGACGCGTATATTTTTAGCTGCACCTGCATGAGGTTTCGCGCCGTTAGGTAATGACAATTATACTACATTACTGTGTGTGGGGATATAAATAAAACATAAATAATATACAGATGTGCGCTGCAGGATTTTACTTGTTTAATTTACCTCCCAGAGCCGTTTCCTGCGAATCAAATGTCTGTCAAAGATGACGCGTTAATATTTTCACGCCCATTTCTCAAAATCTTAACATGATACCAAAATATGTTTTGACTATGAACACGTGTAGAAAACAGTTGTGTAGCACGTAAACACTCAGTAGTTTTCTACATGCTTGTAGCTAACTATTCAGCCAGCGTAATCGCGGAGATTTTTGTATTCTATAATATTCAAAATATTTCTAATCTCAATTGAACAGGAGTATTATCACTTTATAGACCGACACGTGGAGCGGCTTTGTTTACCAACATGGCCGGAAGGTCGCGCATGCGTGGAAGTTATGTGGGCAAAAGTGGTCAGGCTCTCCCTGTTTTCGCCATTGCGTTGTGTGGCGTGCGCTCGTTGTTAACGTTGTAGAGACGCTTCTAACTTTATCTGTGCGTCGTATTTCGTGACTACGTATGTCGTATGTTGTACCCGACTATTTGAGATCACTAGCCGAGCGTGAATGGCAGCGGTATCGAGACGAACTGTACGTGGACGGCGTTGCCTTCGAGGATCTGTACGCCGTAAACAAGGCCTGCTGGACTTCCGACGTGAGGTTGCTGCCACCCACGTCGAAAGCTCACGTCGTCGTTTATTTAGTTTTTTTGCCAAGCCAGTTCACCGCCGACACGATGCAGGCGTACAAGTCTCTCGAGGCCTACGATTACTTCGAGCCGGTTCCCGCACTGCCGGCGGGATCAGCAGACTGTGGGTCTGCGGAAGTATATTTATTAATTGATTAAACACAGCGTCTTCAAGTTAAGGCATGATATTTTTTCTACCCCCATGACCACTAGGCATGACAAGCGGTAACGCTTTGTTTGTTCTGCAGTCTTGGAGGTAACACGTTACAAGTAACGGCGTTTCCGGTAACGCGTTACTTTTTTCGGTAACGTAGTAACCTACCGGTTACTTTTTCGACATAGTAACGGGTAACGTACTTACGTTACTTGTTCAAGTAACGTTACTCGTTACTACTTTTTTACATGTCTTAAATAAATTACACTTCAATTTTTTCCGTCTTTTTAGGCGTCAAGCCACGTGAATTTCCGAGTTTTCTGCGTTTTTCCTTGCATTTTTTTCCTGAGTATTTAGGTGAAACCGTAAGAATAGATATAGAAATTATGTTCAGTTTCTGCATGAACATAATGTTTCTTATGCATACCTGTACCGTCAAATCAGTAAAACGTGTTAAATCATAATTTAAAAAGTAAAGCAGAAGTAACGTGCGTTACTTTTTACCAATAGCGGTAACGCGTTCCTTTCCTTTTTAGGTAACGTGGTCGGTAACGCGTAACTTTTATTTGCAAGTACAAGTAACGTATCTTGCTACTTTTTTTCGGTACCACCTACAACACTGCCGTTCTGTCGCCGATCTCCTCGCACTTGGTAGCACGGGCGTAGCGAGCCTCCGACGAGCGCTTGGCCGGTGCTTTGTGCGCGAACACTGTGGGAACAAATTCCGGGTGGTCTCGATCAGACGACGGTTTCCCTGCACATAAGCAAGCCTGGGGACGGAGATTGAAATGGAAGCCGCACTTGCCTTCAAGAAAGTGCTTGCCGCACGAACAGTCGTCCGCGCGTGGCGACCATTCTTTCCGATGCACAGATATTATCTACCTTCTGCGCCATTAAGAGTCAGCCGGGAACTTGGAAAAACTCACTCCCCTACGGTTCCTGTACTTTTCCGTGCAATTAACGGCTCCACAGCTTTACGGCATGCTGAAATGCTATGACGCCCATGCAAAACATGCGCCCTTCTGCCCACATCCTCCCGGCTCCGGCGCGATCGCAGCGCCGCCGAAGCTCCTTGACGTCAAGCCCACGTGTCGGTCTATAGTCCGTTGCAACTCAAGACGGTAGGGCAAGGGAAAGGAAGGCCAGGGAGGAGAAAGCAGACAGAATGCTGGAGAGAGGAGTCCCCCTTTCCACTCCAGCGTTTTGTCTGCTTCCTCCTCCTCAACATTCCTTTCCTTCGCCCTACGTTCTTGAGCTGTAACTTACTATGACAAAGCAGCGGCTTTATATATATATATGTAATAAATTTTCAATAGGTTCGCGTTTCGTTCACTCGTTTGTCGATAATTGTAAGTTTCGTGTAATTTATATATCAAGAAGGGTAGTCAAGCCACTATTAAAGTATAAAGACGCCGACGCGATAATAAGTCGTGCTATGCGGTTTTACATGCTATGCTCCTCAATATGTGTTACAGAATCGATGATTGGGATTGAAAACTTGTTAATTAAAGTTGTATAACATCATATATATTAAAATTGTAGGTGGTTAAGAAGACGCTTATTCAGCTGGTTTTCCGACATTACAAAAAAAGTGCCAAAAAGGGGCTGAACACAAAAAGGTCATTTCCTCCAGCGCCTAATATTTTGACGTATGTTACATGAAAACCTTTCTTTCGCTTTCATCCAGTGACCTTTTTTTCTTAGAAAATGAGGCTAAAATATCAAACCAGCCAAATACCATATGATGGAAATGACGTTAACTTTCCCGTATTGCAGGGACTATACTACACTACACTCGACAATTGAAAGATACTCATTCGCAATTGAACAACTCCGCAATTACGAAGGTTGCAAGTATGTTTATTTCTTCTCGTTATTAGCTATTATCTAGCAGTTTAAAGAGTATCTCCAGATACAAATATTGTAACAATTTTTAGAGCGCAGCTCTTACGCGCCCGTTTCCGGCTTGAGCGGCGTCGCCATCGCCATCGGCGTAACCGCGCGTAACCATCGTGAGGGTTACTAGGGTTACGAGGGTTACTCTCACGAGGATTACCCTCACGAGGATCACGAGGGTTTCCCTCGTAATCCTCGTGAGAGTAACCCTGGTAACCCTCACGAGGGTTACGGGGGTTGGTTAACCTCAAAAGAGTCACCCTCACGAAGGTTAGAAGGGTCACGAGAGTTTCCCTCACGAGGGTCACGAGGGTTATGAGAAGTACCCTCACGAAGGTAACGAGGGTTACCCCCCCAAGGGTAACCCTCGTGACCCTCACAAGGGTTACCCTCAAGGGTAACCCTCGTGGGTTACCCTTGAGTTACCAATAAGGGTCACAAGGGTTACCCCACAAGGGTAACCCTCATGACCCTCACGAGTGTCATGAGGGTTAACCCCTGAGGTCACGTGACCCCCCTGATGTCACGTGACCCCCTGAGGTCGTGTGACCCTCCCTGAGGTCACGTGACCTCAGGGAGTCACCTACCTCTCAGTACCCTTCCATCCTTCTCCTCAAGAGCTGCGCTCTAATCCGCCGTTACAGGGAGTTGTACACTGGCTTTCATCTTTTGGTGTAATCGCAAAGCAACCTCTGTTAAAGTTGTTGGGAGCGGGTGTAAAGTCGCTTTAAATACATCGCAGCAGCACAAAAGTTTAAACAAACCAATTCGTAGGGCGCGCCTCCGAATTGGTGAAGCTTACAAGTGTATCAATTGCTTTGTTCTTATCAAGATTTATTATAAAACGTAATGTCATGGCTGTCTGTTTTTAATGTCCTATGACTGAGATAGGCGAAAAACTAGACTGATGAAAAATGTTTTAATATGCAGAACATTTCGATATATACCTACTTCTCCGCATAATCACCGCAAATATTTAGGCAATTATAATGACGTGGCACAATCCTTTATATGTCCTCTTAAAATAAGGTTCTTCTCAGTTATTCAGAGAGACTGTCAGTCATTTCAGACGTTCTTTTATTGATTCCCATCGTTATGGACGCCTGTTCTTCCTTCCTGAAACTTGATCTAGTTTTCTTCCTGCATACTACACGCATGTTAGAACTGACGGCCTTATTGACGCGTGACAGAATAGCTGAAAACACGGACGGCATCGAAGTGGCAGGAAATGTTTATGCCACATCCTAAAATAAGTGTCTTAATTTAAAGGGCAATTCCGTGGAGGAGTAGCCACAGTATGTACCTAAATCTTGTGTACATTAACACTTTTTTATCAATCTTTTTTAACGCGAAAACATTAACCATGGAGCGAAGCCGACGTTGTCTGTAGCGGCGAAAAACGACACCTAAATTCGAGCTGAGCGAAATGGCAACTAAATTTCCATTGGCTGTGACGCGTCATGTGGCTCCATGGCAACGGGGTAATCTTTGCTAAAAGCCGGCCGAAGTGCTGGTGGCGCAGCGCAAAGAGTAAACAAAAGTCAAAAATCTCTCAGGGAGGTTTCTGTAAACAAAATAAATTAATGGCTGAAAAAAGAAAATTTTGCACATTTCGGTCTGGGTGGGAATCTAACCCGGGCCTCCGGGATGCGAGATGAGCATGCTTCCACAACGCCAAGGCGTTTTTGTTTTTTTTAATTAATATTGCTTGAATAGACAGTGGGAAGAATAACACAACCCGCACTCACGCTCCCAATTCTTAAAAGCCCGTAGGCCTCTGTGCGGCCACGCGATTCCTTTCAAATGTTTTTAAACACACCAACGCGTCTAGAATGGACATACAGTCCGGAGGCTCTTACAGGGTGCGACGCACTTCACTGACATACGCGATACTTTAAATTAAATAGTTTCTAGCGGGAAGCACTTTTATATCTTCGTTGTTTACTCCCATTCTCGTCCTCCAGAGACCGTGGAGGCCGAGAAGCATGAGCAGGTCGTACGGAACCTCACCTTCAATCTCCAGTGGCAAAAAACGAATGCCATGTGAGTGGGAGGTCTTTCTTCAGCGTCCGCCCAAGAATGTCCCATTAGAAAACCGCATTCCCACAATCGAGAAATATGTGGTATATTTTTTCGGGCTTTTTACCTAATAGACAGTTGATCCACCATGGGACAAACAGACCTCTCTCCTCAAGCCACGGGTTTACAGGCAGTGCGCCGCAGTGCAGTTTAAAGAAAAATGACTAAAAGAAGTCTTCACCGGCATTTTCATTACCCTCTTTAAGACGTCCTGCTCTGGTCCATCACAGCACAGTGACCTATAAAAAGGTAGGGGAAAAAGAACGTCAACCAGGTTTTTATACAGCCGCTTGCCACTTACTGAACATAGATACCCCAAGGAAAAGTGTACCTTGAGCATACGGAGGGAAAGTACAACTTCTCGCATTAACTAGCACATATTGGATCACAAGAGGACACAAGAAATTCAAGCAGGTAATTCTGCAAAAGCACTTGCAGAACTGTACGCAAACATAAATTATTCTGGTCGCTAAAAACATGAACCTTGAAAGAATCTGACGGATAAACAAGTGGGACAGTCCCAGACCTCCACTGCGAACAGAGCAGAACAAATTTGTACGGGAAGATCGTTCTCAGAACGAACTCCGAATAAAAACGACAAAAACCTTGTGCAGTTTCTGCACGTTAAGGCACGACATAGGCAGCGCTTGTAAAATATACAAGATTTTCGCGATCAAAAATAAATTGCACACAGTGGCGCGCGCAAACATAGATAAATCGCAACCCCTCCAATTCTTCACTTTTGCCCTCGCCCTATAAGTCTCTTCATTCCACATTTGCGTGGTGTCTCGGTAGTGCTCGAGCGGCACACCGAGATACAGTAGACTCCCTTTAAGACGAACACGAAGGGACCCTGAAAATCTGTTTGACTTATCAGATGTTCACCTTAACAGAAGTGCCCCAATTATCATGCTGGGCATGTCTAAATTACTGTTGACCAATAAACACAGAATGAAAAGGTTTACAATGAAGATATACTTAAAAGAGGACTTTTATTTGGCTTACCATGCTAAAAGAAGAAAAAAAAATGTTTCACACACCACTGGTGGGGGAACCCCACCAGTGGTGTGTGATTTTTGGTCCATTCGGTGATTTTTGACTGCCTCCTCCTCTGTGCAAATTGGTGTCTAGCAATGAAATACATCTGTGGCCTATGTGGCCTATGTTTTCCTGAGAAAACATAGGCCACATGTCATAATTGAACCTTAATCACAGTCATCACGTCCATCAGACTCCTTGTCCGACGCCTTCTTCGAAAGGCCGCAGTCGTCAGTGCCGTCGAGCGCATTTGAAATACCGCACTTCTTGAAAGAGCGAGCGACGAGCGTGCGCCGACGCAGTGAAAACCCGGAGCGGCGCATAAACCGAGCAACCCAATGTCGGTTCGCCAAAGTTCTCATGCAGCAGCTCGATGTTTACGGCGAGGTGCCGTCCACGCTGCTCTTTTACAAAGTTACGGCGAGGTGCCGTTCACGTTGCTCTTTTGCAAAGTCGCTGAGACTTGCCTCGACGTCGGCGAACACGCGATTCTTTGGGCTCCTAAAGCTTCTTCTCGTTCCGTTGCACGCGAACAGAGCTTGCTTTTGCCGTCTCCATCCGCGGATGCTGCTCTCATTTACGGCGAATTGTCGTCCGGCAGCACTGTTACCTATGTTTTCCGCAACCAAAAGAACTTTTTTTTTTGTAGGCGACCGATGATTGTTTTCGCGCCGACGCCATTGCCGAGCTTGACTGTGTACGAATGGTGGCGCCTCTGACATTGTGATTTTAATGATCATGATAGCTGTTTTGAGCGCCATATTGCTTCGAAGCCGAAACTTCGTCAAACAGCGTTAGATCGCGCCTCATCGAAGCTGAAAATTTGAAAAAATAACTCGTATTATATGCGGGTTTTTACGGTACATCTGACATACACCTCGGCCGGCGCAATGCGCGTCGTCGCCGTCGGTGCAGTGCCATCGCGAAGGGGACCTATGGAAGTTCGAGTAAACCAAAATGCGCGCGCAAAACGGTTCGTGTTAAACGATTTTTTTTTTTTTTTTGCATTGCGTCTATGGGAAATTAACCAAATGTTCTTACTTTGTTCGGCATATCCGAGAATTCCGCTTAAGCGAGTTCGCCTTAACGGGAGTCTACTGTAGTTCGCCGGCTAGGTTGTCCACTGGACGTTCAAAAAAATCTCAGGCGCGGTGGCCCAGTTGCCGTGCCAGAAACCTGCACATTTGCCCCAGTTTATGACACTATCAGTTTGCCTGCAAAAAGAAGCCGCGACTCTGACAGTTTCACGTGAACTGTCATGGTCAGTACAAAAAACTGCTATATCATCCGCGTAAGAAAGGACTTTAACTTCGGATGACTCTAACAAAAATCTGCATATGAATTCGTTATAAAGGAGCTTTAAACAAAAGGGTTCTAAATAAATCGCGAAGAACAAAGGGGATAGAGGATAACATTGCCTCACAGAAAAGTGGACTTTGACACTTAGACCGACATTCTTATTAACAATAATTGCTGTCGTACAATCCGCGTAAGTCATCCTTAACACATTTAAAATAACAGAACAGATGTTTGCGTGTTCTAAAACACAGAAAAGGACATCATGAGACGAAGGATCAAACGCCCTCTCTAGGTCGGTCTAGTTGCTGCATTGCAACACGACGCTCGAAGACGTCGCAACATTCCAAAATGCTTCGAGCAACATGAATGTGTGTGCATATAGTACGGCCTTTATGCTGCAGGTCTGATGCGGCCCGGCCAGGGATGTGACAACGCTTTGCAACTCATATCTATTTTGTAATCGACGTTTGTAAGACTTATTGTTCTGTAAGACGGAACGAATAAAAGCTTGACTAAGTCATCGGACCTTAGGATTAGTACAATATGGGGCCTTAGAAATGATGGCGGCAACAAAGATATTTCGTACACCTCCGACTGTACCTCGTACAAAGCATCGGCGGCTTTCACCTTAAACGTTTTATAGAAATCGACAGAGCCCATCCGGCCCGGGAGTTTTGCTATTGATTAATGCCTCAATTTGCCGCTTTCAACTCACTAACGCTGATAAACGCTTCTAACTCTTCTCGTACATGCCATTCAAGCCTGGGCATGAGCGTCAAAACTTAATTCTCGAGCCCGGTACCTTTCTGGGAGCACTGACCAAGGAGATCGCGATAATGTTCAACAAGAGCTCACTCGATTGCCTTCTGATCGCGCGGCATCAGATTACAGTAACGAATTCCGTTTATCAAATTTCGCTCAGCATGCCTTTTCTAATCGCTCTGCGCACGCTTCGTTTTGCTTTCAACCAACCACAGCTTTTCTGACTGCGAACGCATGATAGCCGCTCGGTATCTTTCACAGTCGACTATTTCGAGCTCCTTTTTAGGGGCGAAGCTCCTTAGGGTCTAGCCTTGTCCGTCCGTTCGTCCGTCCGGCGTCCGTGCTCACAGAAAAGAAAAAAATGTTTGCGCAGTCGACAGGATTCGAACCTGTGCGGGGAGACCCCAATGGATTTCTAGTCCATCGCCTTAACCACTCGGCCACGACTGCGGGACGAGTAGTTGACTCTGAATTGTGGTAGTAACTCAAGAGCTGGGGATGTCATGGATGAAACGTTGCATGTAGCCGCTCAACGTCTATACAGGAGAGGGCGCTGCGGTCAAATGCCTATATAATCGCGTTAAACTTTGCATGCATGGCTCTGCATTTCACCGACCATAAAGCAGTAATAATGAAGGCGAAACGCAACCCAGAACTCAGCACTACAGGCTATGAGCAATAAAAAAAATCAGCGCCATCAGCACTACCTATGAACAATAAAATCAGTATCATCAGCACCACCAGAGCTTCGCCCCAATCAATATCATTCACCACGTGGAGATACGGTCATTTTTTATATGTCTAATTTATTTTTCAAACTCGCCCGGCTTAGCGCTGTCTTCCTTTAAAAGATCATTCAACTGGCTCCGCAGCTCTTCCTCTTTTTGCCGCTTCTGATAATTAATAATACTGCTCCTTTCAATGGCAGTAAGCTTTACATCTGTAAAAAGGTCCCAGCGCACCCCCCACATTGTCGGTTCATCCTCGCGGAACTTTCTGAAGAAGTCTTCTACTTTTTTGTCTGAATACTTCATTGTTCAAAAGACCACTGTTCATCTTCCAAAGCGACCTGTTCCGCCTTGGCCTTGTGACTTTGTCGCCAAGAGTGAACATTACTAAAGCATGGTCACTGAAAGAAACAGGCAAGACAGAATAATGATCGCATAACGGGAGAAGATCGAGCGAAACATAGGCTCTGTCGAGACGAGCATGACTAGAGCCTTGAAAATGTGTAAAATGAACGCTTTTTTTAGGAAGCATGTGCGACGTCCTTCAATGAATTATCCGCGACAAGATTCTATAAATAAAAAGCACTTTGGTCGCGAACACGGGTCATATTTGTGCAACCCTGAGGCTCACAGACACAATTAAAGTCCCAAAGAAAATTAACTGCCTTATCGCAGTTAAGATATATACTCACTCACACCTTCAAAGAAAAAAAAACTTGCGCTCACACTCGCTGGTTGGCGCATCGACACAAATGACGCCCGACGCGATATTCGAAAAGAAAAAATCGCATAAAACAAAACGGCCATACGCGCAAGAAAACACAGCAGTCTCGACAGCATCCAGAATCCGACGAACAAACAAACAACATTCCCTCCGACGTTCCCACAGTGTGTGAGACACAAACATTAAAAAGTGTTCGGAAAGGTTGCATCATCCGATCTGTGTGTTCTAGACTCTCGAATTTTGTTTCCTGAATGGCGATGATGTCCCGCTCGTTCTCAGCGAACAGTCGACTAAGTTAGTACTGCCGACGCTTCGCTGCAAGCCCGCGGACCGCGTCGCAGTCGTAATGCGTCATGGTGCTTTAACATCTCCGCCTTCCAGAAAGGGTGAGAGACCGTATGGCGCTTACCTTGGAAGGGACATGTGCGACGTCCCGACGTCCCGTCTCGGCGCAAGTAGGCGTCTGTCCTCTGAAGGTGCCGAACCCGAGGCCCTAGGCTAACTCCGGCACGGGCATTCATGGGGGCGGCTTGGCTGCCCTCCTGTCGTCCGCAGGAATGTCCGGCTTGAAGGGGTCGCTTCCCCATAGGGGCCGCCTTTAGAGGCGGCTCTTTCTTCTCCTGGTCAGAGGAGAAGAAAGAGTCAGTGCCGTCGTTGTCGTTCGTCCTTTTATCCGAAGAGTTACCTGCCGAGGCGTCAGCGTCGACCATAGGCACGTCGTCGGGTCGCCCCTCACCGGCGTTTTCCTCAACGGCTACCTCCGCACAGTGGCGTCACGAGGGTCAGCGGCACCCGGAACAGTAGCCCGCCGCGACTCCCCCGCCCCCCCCCCCCCCCCCCGCTCTCGCGTGGCCCGCCGCGACTACCCCCGCCCCCCCCCCCCCCCCCTCCCTCTCGTGGCCCGCCGCGACACCCCCCTGAGCCCTGCACCCGGGGCGGTCCACCCCCCCCCCCCCCCCTTGTGACGCCACTGCCTCCGCACCAGGAGGTGCAGACGTCTCCGCCGACGGCAACTCCCGTTGACTTCCTTGCTTCGTCTCCTCCGCCCAAGGTGCCGAGTCTTTCAGGCCCGAGGCCCCGCCACTTTCAGGTGCAGGGGAGGCGCTCACCCCAGGACTCTCGTTGCCCGGGGAACCCTTTACGGCCTTCTGGGCCTCAGCCTCATCCCTAAAGAGCTGAGATTTCTCAAAGCTCCCACGGGCGCAGCAGCCCCCCGTACGACCGGACGCACTGGGCGCCCTAATGGCCGAAACGGCGGCAGAAGTTACACCTCGGGACACGGCATTTCTCTTGGATGTGCCCCGTCGGCTGGCACCGGAGACAGAGCGGTGCCCTGCCAGGGATGACGACGAGGGGCTACTCGCCGCCCACACGAAGCTGGTGCGGGATGTCGTCCAGGGTGACGCGGGTTTTGAGTCGCAGCACCGCTGTGCGGGGCATGGTGTCAACGCTGTGGCAGCCGTCGACGCGCCACTTCTCTCTGGCCACGTCGGTGACTTTGCCGTACTAGTGCCTCCCTCGCATCGTCGTCGGCCACTTTAAAGAGAAGTCATTGCAGCCTGACACGTATTCGCAACTCCAACCAACTATAGGTGGCGCCACTCATTCTCCAAAATGGCGGTTATAGTGAGGGTCGGAGATGCGTGCCGCTGTTGAGCCTGTCTAGTGTGCTGGCTTCACTGAGCTACACAAATTATTTCTGGTAATGCGAGGAAGCTATTGTGTTATGAGCGCAGGTCACCTCTTTACCCTGAAAACAAGAACGGTGTTTAGCGTGATATTTACGCAAACATGCGCGTTTTAATTTTGGAGCAAAACAGAAACTAACTTTCATTTTGGATTTAATTTCTCGATATAGGTCTTAATTTCGGATTGTTTCATACCTCAAGATGTGTCTCACATCGTAATTATTTAGTTAGAGAAGTTGTTCGCGGAAACTTTATTTTGCGACATACATGTTCGATCCAGGCTGATATTTGTAGTTGTTGTAGTTGTTGATAAAATCAGTGCTGATATTTGTGCGTTCTCGCTGCCTTTTCTCGCTCAGATATTTGTCATGGGAAATGATGAACTGCGGGCCTTTTAATGGGTTTTTGGGTATTTAGACGATTAATTGGTTTAACATTATTCCCAGCAAAAGAATAAGAGATTAATTCCAATTTTTACAATATGTCAACAAAACGTGTAAAGTAATAAACGCTTTTCTCACTTCAACAACCCAAAGACAGAATCCAAGTCGGATAGCTGAAGTGTTTGTGTTTTTTTTTTTATCAACGAGGGACGCATAGGACTTCCTATTACATTAATGTTTGACTGTTTGTCTATCTTGATAATGATCTCAGAGTTTTTCATATGCTAAAAGGAAAACAAAATTATAGCTTTCTGGAAAGACTATTATAGTTAGATGGCGTATTTTCCTGATCTTGGCGTTAATTGGGGTATACGTTGGCGCCATTTGTATTAATAATAATAATATTAAAAATCATATTTTAATACGTAATTTTTCTGGCTCTAACATAATTTGTTGCTTATGATCTAATTTCAAACGCGCGAACAAATGTGACAATCAAATGCGTACTTATTATCATCGCTGGTGCCAATTGCAGCATTTTTAATTACCAAGTATTAAAAACAAACTAGTCTAAAATCAATGAAAACATTCTAGCTAATGCGAGAAATCCATGTAAAATTACATTAATTGTGGGTAAAGTATATTTTGCTATCAAAGTCGCGACGTTCGGCAATCGGCAAAACGTCCAAAGTCGCCGCCAATATCCTTCCGAACCAAATGCCCAAAAAGTATTTTTTTTTAATTACCATTTATTTTATAACCTTTAGTTACTTTCATTTTTACGCTCCGTCGTTTTGCCAATCTCAGCCTTCCCTGCTCGAAGGAACGCCTACCTGCTTGCAAGTCTGCTTACTGCAGCACGCTTCGTTGGCGTTGGAAGCCGGTGAAACAGTAGAGAGTTTTAGTATTGTGTATACGAGCGAACGCATGCGCTGTGTGTTTGTGTTGGCTTTGCGTGTTCCACACTGCGTATGCGCGGAGCCCAAAATTGCGGTCTTGGATGGGGCATGGTGATGAGGCGCACGCACAACGTGGGGCACGCAACTCTAACGCAAACGCACACCGCTTGCGTTTGCTTCTATGCGCAATACTAAAACTCTCTAGTAAGTTAGAATCCCATCCCGGCTGCAGCACTACGTTGGGACAGTGAAGAGTGCTGTTTGCATTCGGAAATGACATTTCGGAAACCATGATCGCGAGCAGTTCCGCCGTACCCGCTGAGCAAGAGAATTGGGGAACCCTCACTAGAGCGCTTCCCGTTTCCGCCACGGGAGGGCGAGCGTCGAGCTGGAGACGCGAATAGGCAACCTGCAATGCTGTTTGGTTTGGCGCTATCTCACAACTGAAGCAAGAAATATTCGGTATGACTGGGAGTGGCGGCTTTATTGTTAAAACATGAGCTATTACTATGGTGGCGCCACTTAGCCTAGTGTCTGAAGCAAGAAATACTGGGTAGGCGAGGAAGCCGTGATCGCCTAACAACCCAGTTTGGCGGAAGCTACGGCCCTGGCGGGCCAATCGGGACGTGACCACGTATCACCGGAGTGCGCTTTTACGGCAAAGAGGTATCAAGCTTTTCGCTGCGTCATACTCCAATATGCTTGCGTTGCCCTTGCTCATATACGTTGCACATATCGAAGCCGTCGGCACGCAGGTGGGGCCGATCGTTCACCCTTTGACGAGATACAACAATACAGAGTATAACGTTGCACTCTAAGAAAAAAAGGAGGAAAAAGGTAGCAATGGCGCGTCATCCTCCCTTCTGCTGACGCGCCCCCTAGCGGACACGAGAAAAAGGGAGGAACGAGACGTTTTCCTCCCTCTCCAGGCAGACGGGAGAAAGCTTTCGCCCTCCCGACTCACCTTCTTTCGGTTTCGTTTTTCGAGCACATCGCGCACGTTGTTAAATAAATGTTGTTGAGTTGATTGAGCTTCAGCGGCAGCGAAGGCCGCCTGTAATTCCGTCTTCTAGTCCAAACGTGCAGAACATTTCGGTTGCATTTACGTTTTTAACACTAATTTTATCAAACGAGCAAACGAAGCCGCTAGAAACAGCGAAGTTCCGGAGCAGTGCCAGCAGCGCTACGTACACTGGGTAAGATGGCCGTCTCTGGATTGCGGAACCTACGCGGAACTTCAGTTACGGAACCACGCGGGACAGTGTCGACGTTTTCGACGTTATGGAAATCGCAGGAACTGCGTCCAAGGCAGGCAGGTTTTCCTGCCGGCTGTCTGGGTGCCTTCCGTGCTGAGTTCGGTTCTGTTTTCCCGTGCCGAGTGCCAACCGACGTTCAACGTGGTTCTGTATTTCTGCGTGTCAGCAACATTGCAGCAACATCGTAAAGGCAGTGTTGTGCGTAGTGAACAGAAGACTGGAATTATCGCCGATGTGACCGTGTGTTCGGGTATGAGTGGTGTAACAACAAGATGAGATGACGTAAACTGTCGGGCATTGATGCCGCTGGTCGGGCCGTGATCGGAGGGGCGGGGTGTCGCAGGTTGACATTCCGCTTTACATTAAAGAGTTTAAGACCACTTGAGGAATTAGGTGCAGTCGATCGACGTGCGGATAGTCATGTTGGAACGCTGGTCTGAACGGTAAACTCCTACCGTACAGTGGCCAGTGTGACTGTCGGTCCCCGAGAGCGATTGCGCTCTGGGGAAAAAACTGAACAGTACGAAATTATGACGGAAAGTATGTATAGTTACAGTGGAATTTTAGCATTAAAATAAAACAGGTAAAATCGAAAAAAAGCTATCCTTTATTCTGCTGTTTAAATATACTACGGTTCCTGGAGGAACTGCCCTCCAAGTGGCGCGCTGGGATGAGCGCAAGAAGTTTTTGGAGCTCGCCACAGCGTAGCTCCGTACTTTTAACACCTGCCGCAAGCCGCGGCTTTGACTGCATTCAAGTTGATCGAAAAGCGATTTCTCGTCCCGTGAAGCATCACTTCCAACTGAGCGCAAATAGAAAAACAAACACTACAATAGAAATACTGGCCATGAAGTGCCGTGCGGGGAAACAAACTCATGGCTTGGAACCGCATTGAAGCGGCTCGATTTGTTGGCTTTCAAATAATTACGGCATGATCGAGCGTTGTCTTTTTAATAAGAGATTCATCCCCTGAGCCATTATAAATACTCTCAGATGTATGACATTGCTGGAAAAAAATCAACATGCAGGGAATAATATTTATTGCTTAGGGAGTCACCGAGAAATTCCGTACGTTCAAAATGACCAGTATAAAAGACGGAAACGCAGAGCTCGGGAGTAGTGATCGGAAAATTGTTTGCGTTTGTATTGATGTTTGTTCGTGCGAGGCATGTGAATGCGCTTAATGTATGTTCTGCTGATGCTTGTAGTATGCGTATGGTGCCTGGAACGCGTCTCCGACTGGTGTGTTTAGCGTCCTATGCTGCCCAAACATCAAAAGTGGTCCCCAAGTGGCAACAAATGACGTCACTGAAGCCGGAGATTCATGCTGTTGACTTTCGCGATCCTGGCGGTTCGCCGTAGAAATGCTGGCGAAAAGCGCGAGTGAACGCGAGTGTCGCTGTCCCAGGCGTCCCAACTTTCGGCTGCTGTAGCTTCCGTGGACTGTCACAGTGGAGAGCGACCTGCAGCAGGACAGGCGTCTGCCATAGATACCACAACTGTTGGGACGCCACCAGGATCGCAACCGGCGACAGCATGACACTTCTATGACGTCATCAGGCGGAAATCGAGGGACCACTTTTTTGGGCGCGGTAAACACACCAGTCGGAGACGCGTTCCAGGCGTCATAGTATGCGTAATGTGTCTACATGTGTGTATAATAGAGGTTCTAGAAGCGGAATGATGCCGTGAAAGAGTAAAAATATTTTTGTAAAACATGAATTGGGCGGTACGTAGCGCCACCTAGCCTAGCTACTTGCGATGGATGGATGGATGGATGGATGAATACGGCTGAGCCCTTTGGATCGGGCGGTAGCTTACGCCACCTAGCCATTTTGTCTTACCCTTTCAGCTTAGAATATTTAAATGTGAAAACTATATTCACTCCGCACTGAAAAGAAAGTGAGGCTATAAAACCCCCTTGTTATGAGTTAATAAGAAAAAACCTACATTTCTCTCGCTTTCTGCCACCATTCACTTAATCTTTGCTTGGTAATCTCTTCTGTCTTGAAATCCACTTTTCCTTCGCTGTCTCTAAAACCCAATGATTTTATTCAATCTATGTTGTCTTCGATAGGCATAGGGTGAAGCCCTTTACAGTAGAGTATCAAGTACTCAGCCGTCTCGTCCTCCTCTCCACAAGCAGCGCACACTGTGTCCATTTCCTGATACTTCGCTCTGCATGTTCTGGTTCGCAAAACACCTGTCCTTGCCTCAAACAACAATGAGCTTCCCCTAGAATGGTCATAAATGCTTTATTTGGCAATAACTGTTTTGTTTAATCTATAGCTTTCCAGAGCCGTCTTTGTCTGCATTCCCTCTAGCCACCGATCTCTTTCTGTGGCCTTAACTTTCTTCTTAACTGAGACCTGCTCTTCCGTAACCCCACTATTGCCTAAAAACTTTCCTCTTAATTTCCTAGTGCGCTGTCTCCACTTTGTGTCTACACTCCTCGTGTATAAATAGCTGAAAACCCTTCGTGCCCATCGCTCCCCATCCATTAGCCTCAACCGATCCTCAAATTCTATCTTGCTCACAGCTTCCCTGCACTCAAATGACGCCCATCCCATGTCTCCTTGAACTCCCTGGTTTGGCGTTTTGCAGTCTGGCCCCAAAACCAGCCCACCTACTCCGGGCTGTTTTATTTCTAGTCTTGCATGCACTTCGGATTTCATGCATAGCATTGCGTTTTCAAAAGTCAAGCCAGGCACCATGACCCCTTTCCAAATTTCTCTCACCACCTCATACCTGTTGTAGTTCCAAAGTGCTCTATTTTTCATTACAGCTGCATTTCTGTTGCCCTTACCTATTATATACTTTTCATGCTCACTGAGATATTCTACACGATTACATATCCATACTCCTAGATACTTGTATTTGCTAGCTCTCTCCACTGTAATATTCTGTATCTTCAACCTCTCAACTTCATCATTGTTAAAAATCATGACTGCTGATTTTTCATTACTGAATTCTAAGCCTAATTCCTCTCCTTCCCTACCACAGATGCTCATTAATTCCTGCAAATCTACTCTGCTTGATCCTGCAATCTGGTGCCAAGCGATTTAACTTCCTTTTACTCTACGAGGCTAGGCTATAATTTCATGTTACCGAGCTGAAATGAGCCAAGAGGCTGCTTCGGATTTGCTTTTTTTGAGAGCGGCTTTTGGTTTTGCGGGCGAATGGTTTACCACTCCTTTGTGATGTGCGGTTGACGCAACGGTTGACGAAGGAATTGTGGCTCGAGGAATAGCAAAGATAAGCCATAAAGTGCGCGAACTGGGTGTCGGTTGTCTCCGTTTAACATTGTAGTGCTGACGATGAGAAGACTGAGTGACTGCATGCTTTCGAAACGTAAGTTTCTTTACCTGCAGGGGGAAGCAGGCTTCAGAAATAAATACAGTTCGCGGAAGGCTCGTGTTACGTTTTTATCTGCTGCTCCTCTCGCTCCGTACAATAGACTTAGTGTTCTCGTTAGGCCTTATTGAGCTCGATTCGCTCGATTCATGGCCGCCATAATGAGATGCAGGCGACGGAGGAACTTTTGCTCCCCTGCTTTAGGGACGGAAGTTTCTCCCTTTCTGAAGGAACATATGTATCAAGAGCGTTCCTCCCTTTAGGGAGGACTATACTGACCCTTTTTTCTAAGAGTGTGGGCTCTCACTCTGCTGGTGCCGCCTGGCTATTGCCGGCTAGCCAGGTGGCAGCGGTCGACGACGACGCAGCGGCGGCCCTTGATGGCCAGCTCCGACGTTTCCAAGACCTTCTTTCCCACGGCAGACTTGAAAGTTACCGCCCACGCGTGGTTTATCTGGTAAGCCCGAGGGCAGAGACCTCAGGGAGCGCACCCAGTCGAACCAACGCTTCGCGGAAATCCTCAACGTGGTACGGCCGCCCTTTCATGTCCGCATGTAAAAAGACTGTATTGAAAACACTTGACTTGGCTGGCAGGGGACCCTAAGCGAAAAGTCGTTCAAAATCAGTGTACTAAAAGTGCACTGAAGTATACTAAAAGTATACTTTCAGTGTGGTCTTCGTACTGAATGCATACTTTAAGTGTACTTAAAGTGTACTTCCAGTAAAAATGGTGGTGGGCTGAAAGTATACTCGACCGTACAAAACTAGTACATGTAGTAGAACCGTAGTGCCCGCGGTAAAAAGTAGTTCAAAACCAGTAAACAGGAAGTGGACTTAAGTATACTAAAGGTCTACTTTGAGTGCTTGCGGTCGGGCGTACTCAAATTATAGTAACGGGTATATATATATATATATATATATATATATATATATATATATATATATATATATATATATATATATATATATAGTGTGTGATTTTTTAAGATCAACACATTAAAAACGCGATAGATAGCCCGATGCCGTTTTCACAGGATATTCGTAGCCTCGGCGGACATTAGATGAGTAAACAAGTGTCGCAGTACGTTGTCTAATTAACTTTTTTAATTGACAGTGTAATTGACCATGATGAATTTTCAATTTTAAAGGGGCTATGAATAAACTCTCGCCCAACCGAAACAATTTGCGAAAAGGCGACGAGTTTTGGGTTATTCATAGCTCAAAGTCTGCCTTCCGTCGCCTGATCAAAAAGCAGCGCTCTGGACAGAGCGCAGGATGTTATGCTTGCGTAGTCGTTTCAAACGCACCGTTTGAAGTATGATCCTGGAGCATTCACTAAAAGCTCGCTGTCAAAAGTGTGCAAGTTTGTTCATGCTGAATCCGACAGCACATTATAAGGGTTGTAACTTCACTACAAAATACAAAAATGCATGGAACTCCAATATGCGAAGTTCTCAGTAACACAAACACACATGCCATTAGCGACATTCCATGTAAAAACCGCTAAGTCACTCTCCATTTTCCCCGCCCCTGCCGCGCGTGGTTCTTGAATTGGGGGAAGAAAGTGAAAAATTTGATAAATAAGTATCTCAAAGCCCCTTGCTGTTTCGTGAATAGTTTTGATTGGGTTACGCTCCAATAATGACCGCCTCTAAAACAGCAATAGAAAAAAAAGGTAATTTACGGATTTCAGTTAATTAATAAAAATGTTGCCACGGTTATCCACCCATGTAATGTCCGCTGAGTCGCACGACCCACTGAAGACTGCATCAACGTGGCAGCAAGGCCTTTTTTTCTAAAATCCTGTTGATTAAAAAATATCACCGGGTATACAGCTGACATAATGTGACAAAATAATGCTTCATTTCTCATTTCACTGCAGACCACGTGGTCCAAAAGTTCCCCGGGGAAACGACCGGCACAGGCACTGTCAGACCATACTTAAGTCGCAAATGCAGCATGGACTATAGCCCTAAAAAAAACACAAATAGAA